>JANHGL010007712.1:51701-74696 GCA_024611195.1 Ceyx melanurus | reverse complement strand
ATATTCAAGGTGAGGTTGGACAAGGCTCTGAGCAGCCTGGTCTAGTTAAGGGTGTCCCTGCTCACTGCAGGGGGCTGCACTAGATGACTTTTGGAGGCCCCTTCTAGCTCTAAACATTCTATGATCTAATCCCTCATTAAGATCACTTTCAGATCATCTAATTTAGACTGAACTTCAACACCACAAAGTAGCCTGTCTCTTTCCCTTGGAAATATTTTGCAATAGAGCAAACCAGTGCTTATAAAAAAGAGCTCTGTGATTCATCATCAGGCTGCTGTGGCAGCCATACCATACTGTGCAAACAGAACCAGAAGGAAAAGTGCAGCGGGCAGAAGGAAAACACACGATCATCCTGAGTGAAGACTCCCAGTTCAATGACTACTGTTAGTGCCCTGTAAATACGCAAAAGGAATGCTCAGCTGAAATGCTCCCTGAAATGTTTATTTCTTTACCCAGCTGATATGCTGAAAGGGAATTTTTTTCTCATTTTTGTAACACAGCAGAATCCAGAGCAGGGGCTTCGGAGAGCTCTCAAAGGAGACGGCAATGCATTCTGTATTGCTCTGGTTAATTACTTCCTTTGCATCCCTAAAGCTAACCCCAAAAAGCACTATCTGTCCAGAAGTATTCCTGCAGTCCTGGAGATACCCTTGTGAAAAGTACACCGTGCAAAAAAGCGGAATCTGATTCAACAGCAGGGAAAGTCCTCCCTTTGGGAAGTAGAGCAGAAACCACTAATATTAGCATGAAATGCCAGAATAGTTATGCTAAGGAGGAGGTCACTCGGAGCAGGGACAGTTCCAGAAACTGAGGACTAAGCCATTCTGTCAGATATAAAACCCTAACAAGTACAGGAACAAAGGAGGGTAAACAGTGCTAAGGGAACAAACTGTACAAACTCCAGTGAGCTGTCCTGTGTAGATTACGGAGAGGGGGGCTGGGGACTGGTTACCTATGCATAGCATCTATTATTTACGTAAAACTTTACGTTTTCTGGTTTAATTTTAATTAATTATGTTAAAGGAGTTATAACTACATCCATGAGCTTGCAAACTCTGAAATGAACTGAGAACTCAGATACAAGCACTTCTTTGCTTTAGGAATATCCCTGTCTTTGCCTTTAAAAGTGCTGATCATGTTGACGATGATTATAGCTGTGCCAATCAGTCTGTTCCTGCTTTAATCCATGCTGCCAATGTTCCCAACAGCATCATATGAGATTAAGCAAATGAACCAACTTCTTATTTGTTTACAGTGATCACCAGTATCATTCACATTTCATAACCAGGACACAGGTCAAGGTGTGCTACCAAGGACCATAGGTGCTCCTACAGCAACCGGAAGGAACTCACCAATTTTAAGATTTTCTGACTTTATCACTTTGCTGAATAAGCACCTTCAGCTTCTCCTCACTCTCAAATAACTCCTAACACACAAAGGGCTGCTACCTAGGTTCCTCACACCACAAAAGCTGCCTGCTGCAGCTGGGCACCTTGACTCCATAGGTGAAGTAAAGCTGGGAAGGTTGGCATTAAAGTTTCATGGTCTTTTTTCTTTGGTTGTTGGGTTTGGGTGTGTTTTGTTCATGTTTTTTTGTTCTAGATGCTTTATTATTAACTTAGAAAGCTTCCAACTCCCTGAAGATCCAGGCATCCAGGCTCTTGTGGACACCGTGGAAGCTTTAAGTAGGAGAACAGAAGAGGGTAAGGCTGACAGTGCTTCAGTGCAACAGCGCTGTGGGCAGTGCCAACCTCACTGCCTGCTGCCAGCACCAGCTGCCTGATTCGGGTGATACTCGGGAAGACACAGGAGCCTTGGTATCTGCATTCAGGAGCTCACCCAGGGAGCTCAGTGCCTCAACACAGGTAAACTTTTCCATGGTTTCTCCCTGTGTCCATGAGTGGGGCATAGAGAGCTCTGGCTGTGCTGTCATCTGCCTACTCTACTCCCGCTAATGTCAGACCTCCCATAGGTGGCAGATGGACCCAGAGGGAGGGCTGGGCACCACTTGTCTGAGACTGGAGCCGAGGGGATGAGAGAGTGAAGGAGGGGAGCAGGCAGCTGTTGAAGAAAAACACTGATGGGATTCAGAAGGTACCAGAGAAATAGTACCTTTGGGGTTTTATTAGATGGAGGTGAAAGGCAAGAAGGGAAGTCTGCACACATTTAAAGGCATTAAGGTTGGAATTATGTGTTACATATATAAATTTTTAAAGTCAGATGCAGAGAAATTGAAAGTGTTCAACATCAAAACACAGAAGCAGTTTTCCAGTAGTACAGAAATCTGGAAAATAATGGGGGGGATGTGGGGACAGGAACAACCAGACCCTGTTAAAAGCCTAGTGGTTTGCATGTGAATATTTGCTACAGCTCTGCCCCCTTCTACACTGAATTCAGTGACAGATTATTTCATATTTCATCACAGATCTCATCTTTATAAAAGGGCTACAAGAGCATTAAAGATGGTTCACAGAAAGAAACAAGGGAAAGATGAAAAAACAATGTAATTAGCAAATACTTAATAGCAGTAAGGCCTGAAAGATTCAGACACACTGGGGATCCACTGGGGTTCATTGTAAGACAATCTGTAGAATATCTGAGGTGTAGAGAGACGTTGGTTATCCTCACCTATCATCCTCATTCCATTGATTATCACGTTTCCCTTGTTTGGAACAAAGGATGGAATTTTAGCCAGTTTTACTGCCATTGGCTGTTAAACCTCCTCTGTCTACATACACAAATGGTGGGACAGCTTCAAATAACAGATACAATGTACTAAAATTCATGTTTTTAGCATTAGTCATTTTACTAGTTATATTCAACCAAATCTGCCACTGGCTTAATCTGAATTTGGCTTGATCAAAACTCTTAAGATTTATTCTAAAATCATTATTGCAACTGATTCTGTTAAAGCTCTGTCCCCTAGCAGTTTCCTTCTATCTGCATTATCCAAGACCCCTCCCAAAAAAGTAAATACAATACAAATGAAGGCTTCTTTTCATGCATGTTTTCCTAAGCATGGAAAATGTTTCTGCTATTATGATGTTGAAGGATTCATATGACTTTTTAATGGAACATATCTTTTAATGTTTCAAAAATAAAAACATAATTCTCACAATAAATCCTGTACTTTCATAATTTTAAGACACCACTGTTAAACTGAAACCTTTTAAATGAAATGTGCTATCCTACATTCCTATGTTGCTGCTCACATTCTAAATATATTTTATGTGTTAAGAATATATTCAAATTTCTATTTGAAAGAATCAGAGAAGGTACTTAACACCACTGAAAAAAACAATTATAGTTGCAATGTAAGCAAGCAGCAATAGGACAAAGCCAATAAGTAGAGTTTGAGTGAGCTTTTTTATACAAATCATTACTTCAAACCTTCAGGGTAAAAAAAGCTCATTTATTCACCAAGAAGTTAATCCAGTTTGTTCCCTAACTGAGAAATAGCTTCCCTTGTATTTTTTTTTACATGCATATGCTATTAATAATGAAAAAAAAAAAAAAAACAACAAACACACAAAAAAAACCCCAAACAGAAACAAACAACACAAACAGAAAAAAAAACCAACCAAAAAACAAACCAACAAACCTACCTCACCCAGGACTTCATATCTATTAAGTAAACATTACACTTTGATGTAAAAATTTACATTGTTCAAATTCATTTGAATTGCACATTCACATTACCACCATGCAGATAAAAGATATTTCCTTCATACTGCCATGTATAACACTATTTTTTGGTCTTGTTACAAGTAATTTATCCTTTAAATCAAGATCTCAAGTGCAAACAGCACACACTGCAAGAATAATTTTTCTTTTCAGTTTAAATTCAGCTCAGCGCAGTTCTGCAATTGTACCAAAGGATAAGGAAAAACTTTTTGCCATTCAATGACAACATTCTTCCAACTAGTCTGTTTTCTCATCATGTAAATGCTACTCTAAGCACATATCCTCCTACAAAATTTTAATAAACATTGATTTAAAGATTCTTCAAAGTAAAAATAGCATTTCAAGAGGAAAACAAACTAAAAACCCAAACAAACAAAACCAAATCCAAACACACACACTCAAAGCCCCAAAAACACACACACAAAAACCCTACAAATAAGCTTTCTGAAGTTCTGATCACAGAATCACAGAATCACAGAAATTAGGGGCTGGAAGGGACCTAGAAGATCATCTAGACCAACCCCCCTGCCTGAGCAGGATCATCTAGACCAAGTCTCTCAGGAATAGATCCAAGTGGGTCTTAAGTGTCTCCAGAGATGGAGACTCCACTGCAAATTACTAGATAATTTCTAAGCCAGTCTGTATGTTGGCACTGTACCCATGTTACTTTATCCACACTAGAGAATGACTGCATTTAATCATCACAGAACAGTAGAGATCCCTTCCAACCCCTACCATTCTGTGGTTCTGTAATCACTGCAAAATAAAAACAGCTTATTAACATATATAGGTATGTAATAGTGGTATCACAAGAGGCATCCAAAGAAACATCTGCTTTTTTTTATGACAATACATCTAGGCACAGAAAAAAGGCAGCATTATTTCACCCCCCAACTGAATTCTTATGAAAAATCACTGGGCTTATAATTATGCATCCCTTTCCAAATGATTGTTTTTCTTTAAGACAGGTTATTTGCTAAATTTCTAGACATGTGCAAAAAGTGAAAAACAAATTTATTTCCAATAACATGGGTACACTAAAGAATAATTTCACACAGCACAATTATTAAAATTATTTCAGTAAATTCTGCCTGTTCTCATTTTTGCAGAGTTGTAACATCTAATGTGTCATATTCATGGAAATGCAGACAAAGTATCAATGTTTCAGAAGGAAAACATTCAATAAGCTATAAAACTGAAGACATTTAAAAAGTGAAAATAAATAGTATTACTGGTTATCTTTAGATTACTTCAAATAGTTAGCTATGATTTATAGTTTTTATATATTATCATACTCTGAGGCAATTTTCAGTTAATCCAGCCGTGGTTAGAAAGTGTATTGAGGCAGTTTGTCAGTCAGACCTCTCTTCTTTGCACATCTTAAAATACTGAAAATACAAAAAGAAAATACAAAGGATGGCTCACCTGACTCTCAAGCAACACCTGCAGGTGATACAGCCAAATTCAGCATAACACTGTTCTAGATCTCAACATGTAAAGAATGCAAAATTGTTATTAATGAACATTAAAGGCTAAAATTACTTTCTCAGCCATGCTAATTTGAGTTGAGAGATGCTGTTGTCCAAGCATTTTTAATTTTACATTAATTGCCTTACTGCTTATACACAAAACCATAATGTAACTAACACCAGAAAGCACTATTTAATATAAAATTAAATTTTGCTGGTTTTTCAGTTTATCCAGATATTTAATTCCACTTACAACTGTGCTTTGTTGCATACATTTTAATCAAATGTTATTTTAATTGGGTCTGTAAGGACATGTAGAAACTACTGCAACACAGGGAAGAAACTAATTTTTGATCTCCTGTTTTTACATCTCTGAAATCAGACTGGTTTTTCATCTCACCTTTAACTTGCTTAACTTCAGGCATTATTCCCTAGGGTTCTACAGCTTCAATTCCCAATTCAAATTTGCTCACAAGAAGAATATATCTCAATGCACTACTTCTGGAAAACAAGACTTCTGGAAATGCTGACATCCTACCAAATTTTCCCTGTGGTCTATGGGAAGAAGTTCAAGTCTAAAATAGGGCTCCTGGAAACAGACAGAGCAAAAAGCAACAGCAGCTCTACCCAGCAGGAGCCTCATGATGCCTGAGGGCTGCTGCTGGGGGTGTGCAGTGCAGAACTCCACAGCTTCCTGACAACAAGGAGCAAGAAATCAAGGCAGGACCTTAGACAACCAGTTGTGAATACTCTAGGGCTCTCCTTCTACCACCCCAATCTCTCCTAAGCATCTTTCCTTCTCAAAGATGGACAGATGCTGCCTTTTTTCCTCCCTAAAAGCTGTGAGCTAGCAGGACACCAGTTGAAGAGCTTTCTCCATACTGCTGAAAGAGTAACTACAACAACAGAAGGGCAATGGGAAATACAGATCCATGGGAGAAAAACAAAAACAATGAAAACAAAACAACTCAGACTTTGAGTAAGAACAATTATGCCTTGTGTTAACATAGAAGCTTTGAGCTATGACTTTTCTTACTGTCAGAACAATAAAAACCTAAGTTAACTTCTCTCAGAGGGCAGTTACAATAGCTGATATTGGCTGATAATAGCAGGTAGCAAAATTTGGCAGGTCTCTTCCAACCCTGACTGCTTCCTTCCTTAGCAGGAACTTCACTGCAAAGATCTGGTAAGTAGGTCACCATTTTCCAGCCTAAACTACAATATAAATTCACAACTATATTATACAACTAAGTTTTGTTCTATTTGTCCAGAAGTCTAAACTGAAGCTCCACTCCCTATCAGGATAAAATGTGAAGTACCAAAACAATTTTCATCTCTAAGTGCATGAAAAACAAGGTTCTAATATACAGATCTCCATGTTTTTCATATAGAGATATCCTCCCCCTTGTTTTTGCTTTATCTTTTTCAGATTTGGCTTGTTTTGTGTTTTTCTTTTGCTTGGTTTGGGGCTTTTTTGCTTTGTTTTTTCTTAGGAGATCCTTGAGAAAAATGTTTGCACTATATTTTAGATGGAATTAGATGAAGTTCAGTGTCAGGTTTGTTGCCTGTGCAGCTGTCACCAAACAACAATGACCAAGGAAACCCTTGCAGGCTTCCTCTTCCAGAAGGAAAAGGGAAAAAAATAGGTATCTATCATCTTTAGGGCCTGTCAGTAGAGGATAAGAATACTTTCCTTCTAACCCCATATAGCAGAAAAGGATGAGAGTTTATGTCTTCTTTAGAATTCACATCTTAAGGTGTTTTGGTTTTCTTACATTGGAACCAAGAGGGGAAGACAAAGGTAACCAGAGTGTTCACATGTTACTTTATTTTAAAACATTACAAAATTTCCCAGTGCATCCAGTGATCTTTGCATTCCCACTCATGTCTTGTCCTTGACTGCATCGTTCATTCTGCAACAGGAACTAGCTCCTGTAAAGGAGTCACCTGGAAGCATCCTCCACAAAACCATGGAGGAGGTAAACATGAAGCAAGACCTTTTCTTACTCTTTACTCTTCTTTAATCTTGTTATTGGGTTCCCAGCAATAGGCTGGGTCCAACAAATTACATGCATCTTGACATGCAATGTTTACTGCTGAGCAGTTGCCAGGTAAGATAATAACATTTCTGCTTAATTAAACCACATTCCTTTTTTCCACAAGGGTTGACAATCTTGGCCGTTTTTTAACATCACAAGATGTATTCACATCAGTATGTACTGGGAAAAGTGTGATAGACCTTTTGTTTAATATAAAAAACCAGAATTTCAAGTCATAAAGCCAACACTTGGCACTACTGAAAGCTCTGAACTTCACACAAATGCTTTCTCACGTTAGATGTGACAAAGTTTAGACCTAAGTCACTGCACTGGTTTAGCAGAGATACTGAATGTCATCATGTCAGGGTGGCCCCTTAGACCTATAACAAGAGCTCTCTGTTAACCTCCTTCCTTCCCCAGAAGGGAAGTGAAAAGGAATAAGGGAGAGACTTATCTATTAGAAAGAGAAACTAGAATAGCTTTAATGAAAATTAAAAATAATTAAATGGAATATATACAAATATACCAAAAAAGATATATACCAAGCCAGTATCAAACCAAAGCCCCCTGATGGTAATTACATCATCATCAGCACTGGTGCTGTGCAGCAGGGCACAGGGTAAGTTCCAGATTGGGCCCAGCAGCAGACAAGAGCTGTGTTCAGGAGCTGGGTTGGACTAGATAATCTTTCTAGGTCCCTTCCAACGCCTAACATTCTATGATTCTGGTACCAGATCCAGGAACACACAGACTGGGATCGAAGGCAGAAGGGACAGAGCCATTTCAGTATTTAATCTTCCATATATTCTAAACAACTGTAGGTATGAGAATGGACATTCATGGTGACTAAAACAATCATCTTTCTCCCTTGGCTTGCTTGGTAGAGTCACAAAATTACAAAGACAACTAGTTTCCACCAATTTAATAGAACCTAGCTGAAGGGGGATGTAAGAGGGGAGAATTTGGGCTCTCCCTTCACTGGCCATACTCTTTTTTTAAAGGGTAGTCCTTACAATTCCCTCCAAAGTTATTTTTCATTTGAGTGAAAAAGTTGGCATTTCCCTCCTTGAGTTTTATATCCAACAAACTTTAGCATTTATTCAAATAACATCTGGTTTATCAGGATTAAAAGAGTTTCAAAAAGTGTAGGCAACTACCATATGATTTATGACACCACACAATGTATGCAGTCTCCTGCTAATAGTTCTAACATGTATTCCACATCTTACTAAGGTGCATTTTATAAATGGTGTAAATTCCATTTTTTAAGTCTTGTAAAGATAGGAAAATTAGTTGTATACTTAAGTTATATAATTACTTAGAAAATAGTTATATCATTAGCAATATATACTTGTGTCTGTATATATATATAAACATACACATGTAAACATATTTAGTCTGCCCTGTGAAAAATTGGAACTGTATTTCTCAGCTGAATCAGAACCTGTTACTTTGATGTGTACTCCCCTTGAAAATACAGAAAAGCAGCCTGACAGGGCAGTTTGTGCTCACTCACATCTCTAACACATCTGGCATAACAGAGCTTTTCCATTTGTACACCAGTTTCCAAATTACATGGAAATCATTAAGTTATCTACAAGTCAAAGCAGCTATTAAAAACTGTAAAATCCTATTCAAGTTATTTATAGGAAAGGGGTGCAGACAAAGACAGGTACTTAACCTTTGTTAGGTTAATACAATAACCTGGAATGTGACATAGATGAAGAATTAACCCAAGAAAAGATTTCTTCAAAATTAACCAAGCAACATCAGAAATTTAAATTTATTCTTGCTAAATATTCTGTGAAACCATATACCATGTTAAAGAAAAGCTCATAGGGGAATAAAGACTTGTTGAGAGGTTCTGGTAACTAACTTCACTTAAACTGTTGATATACTTTTAGGGAGAAAAAATATTCTCACAGCACTGCAAATACAGTGAAATAAAGAAAAATATCACTTAAAATGAATGCTGGCCAAAAAGCTCCTCAGTGTGTAGGTTATTCCAAAAATGAGGTTTTGAAAATGCATTCATTCATCTATAGGAGTCTAAAGTGACATTCTTCCCAAAATAAAGCAGATGTTTTAGTGCTCAAAGCTTCAGAGCCTTTTCAGGCAGCAGCAGCGAACAGCTCCCTGCCATGCACTGACACTTTCTAGGCTGTATTGAAGTTTCTGCCACCCCTCAGCACGGTCTTGCCTACAAGGGATGGTATTTGTACCTGTGGGGCAGCACCTACGGGCAAACTGCCGTTGTTACAAGTCTGGAGGAATCCTTTACTTGTCTGTGTGTTTCTGAGTGGAA
Organism: Ceyx melanurus; assembly: GCA_024611195.1. Lineage (NCBI taxonomy): Eukaryota > Metazoa > Chordata > Aves > Coraciiformes > Alcedinidae > Ceyx > Ceyx melanurus. The sequence continues at coordinate 65,199 of JANHGL010007712.1, read as the reverse complement.
AAGCATTTAACTCTGTTTAGCTTTGTCATGCCAAACAGCAGCAGCTAAATCTGTCAGCGTCGAGAAGCTTTATCAGACGGCTCTAAGCAACCGTCTGTGTTCCCAAGGTAGTCAGGGGCTGCAAACGCCACAGAAGCACCGACTGCCGCACTAACCACTGTACGAGGCTGTCGATAGACACAAGAATTTTCACAGGAAGTCTTCTACCAAACTAGTTGTAGTTTTAAAGATGTTTTACTCATTAATTCATAATTGATTTACACATGATCTTATTAAATACGGAATGTAATGAAAAAACTCCCCTGATGAAAGCAAGTACACTTTTGAACAGAGGCAAATGTACTCCTCTGGTAGCGAGCAGTCAAAGCCTTTGCTTTTGCCACTTCCGACATGAATAGGTGGGCACAAAAGGGACTTTCTACAGTTCCTACAGAGTCTGTCCATCCTTCTGCCACACTGTCATAACTTGCTTTAAAGGAATTGCAAAAAGCAGGGATAAAAGCATTTTGTGAATAAACACAGTCATTTTAATTTAATTTTTTTTGCCAGGCAGAATACTTAGTTTCTTCTGTTGTTTTGCAACTAGCTTAGGTCAGTAATTTACTTACAAAACTCTAGTAAAAACGTTTTAATTTAAGAAGGATACATCCTCTTCAAAACATCTTTTTTTTCCTTTTAACTCTTGACTGTTTCGGTAACATTTCAAAAACTAATGAATATACTGACAGTTGACTGGATGACAGGTTTCAAAGGAATGTTTTAGCTTTTCGTGGCTAAACATTTAACAGTTTTCTTGTAAAAGTGTGTTTCCTGAATAACACTTCATAACATTTCATAGAAATTCAACAATAAAATTTATACTCCAAAGTTATAAAAGCCAAAGCCACACGAACTGTAATTATTTCAGAAATTAAGTGGCCATCAACATTTGTATATCCAGCCTTTGTTGTTTTGTTCTAGCACTATACACTGTCATTATCTGTTCTTTCAGCAGTATTCAAAGGCTTTACAAACTGCTGATAGCCCGGCATTTACTCTGCAGTGAAGTCAGAGAGCATTACAACATTGCCGGACCACCGTCATGTATCAAAAGACACTTAGCTGCTGCAAAAGAGGGCTCCTGATGCCAGACAGATGACTTTATTGAGCTATCACAGTACTCACATCTGCTAATTGTTAGAAGACCCGTAAGAGTTCATGAATCCCAAAACAAAACCAAAAGCCTCTGTGGAATAAAGATGAGATTATGTATCCTTTAGCATGCATTATTTAACAATGTTTCTGCTTTGAATTCAACAAATCCTATATAGCTTAATCGTTTAATAAAGGCTTGAGAATACTGATGCTCCACAGATGCTTTTTCAAATGTGACAGCTTTTCTATCTCACAAAGGACTTACAAGGGTTGCAAAAACGGCATAACTGGGGAGTTTTCACATCACAACATTTAGACTTCATTTGCAACAGAGGGAATCAAATCCCTGGTGTTTAATTATAACTCTCAAATTACCTGCTACATTTTACTATTCTAATACTGATCCCAGTGGAATGCAAAGTGACACCATAACCATTTTCCCCCCTTTTGATGATTGTACCCACACAGCCAAATCTATTACTGCATTGATCACTTCATAGGGTCACCAAGATCTTCCTGCATAGAATAGTACAGATGAAAAGAACTTGACAAAATTAACCTATAAAATGAAATTCTGACCCTAATTCCATCAGTTTTCATATAACACTACAAATGCAATCTCAAAGATACACACTAATAACAAATTATATCCTAGCTCAGTAATGTCAATGGACTTTCTACCACCGAAGTCAGTTAAGGCAATTGCCTCTAAATATGATCCTTAAATCACAGAAGGTTACTACCTGGTTGAACACAAAGTACCAAAGGAGCTAAACACCCTGATACAAAGCAGGCACCTCCTGGAAACAAGATAGAGGCTACACTGAAACAACATGCTTCAAATTCAGGAGGGAGCACAGGTCACAGAAGCTGCTTTCCCATGGGCTGTGAGAAGATAGCAGGGTGCAACTGAGTGCCTAAGAGCCAAGGTGCCATGCAAGCCCCATTTTACAGCCTCCAGAGAAGCTACTGTCAGACACAGAATGTCACACACAGTTACTGCACTAAACAGACAGGGAAGGCAATGGCATTTGGGAACAGAAACAAGTGTTGACATCTGTCGAGGTCCAATTGCACGTGTATTACACACTGCCCTTAACAGACTGCTTGTGTACCAAGCCTGTATTCTCTGCAAAATACTGTAATCTGGGACTATCAAGTACTGTAATGCACAAGCCACAAGAACCTATTTGAACATCTTGGACCAAAACCAGAAAGAACAGACATGGGCTTCTGAGCATTGAACACCACAGGGTTGTAAGCATTTAGCTCCAGAGAACTCACATAGTTCGTTTGGCATCTACACGTCCTATTCACAAGAAGACACAGATGCTTGTGCACAGTATTCGGAACAGCTAACAATCTCACCGAGGAGATGCCTACCACAGAAACTACTGAAAAAATTCAAATTCTGTATTTCTCCTCAGAGTTCAAGGTACTGTTATCTCACTATGAGACCAGAAATGAGAGCTGAAAACCTGTTGCGCAGTCATAAGACCATGTCATGACTGTCAGTATGGAAGAAGGATGCAGCAGTGCTTTGCACAGTAGTGTGGTAATGTAACTATGGAGCAGGAGAAAACCTGTATGTTAAGATTTTTCCAGTTCAGGCCTAAGATAGCAAAAAGACAATCACAAGACTCTCCTGAAGCTGGTTCATTGTGCAGTCAAGGAAAGTCAGTGAAGTAACTGCTTCTAAGGAATATACAGAGCAAGGTAGTACTTGCAGTACACTATCTTCTTGTGTAGGGCTGCCCTCTAACAGGAGCCCAGTACACTAACACATTAGTTGCTGATTTGTGGAAGCTATTTCTGATCCTTAGGAATGTTCAGTCATACTTGATAAAAGAGTAGATCCTGCTACAAGATGTTTGAGAAAAAACTAAGCATCCTCCTTGGATCCTAAGATGAACAGTTAAATCAGTGAAAAGTATCTTTAAACACTTTGATATGGCATAATAAACATCTGAGTTTTAAGAAGCTTATTTTGTGGATTTTCCCTTTTTTAGGTACTGAAGTATATCTCTTTATATCAAAATGCACCTACTTAAATTCTCTCAAACTTCACCATTCCTCCAAGTTCCTCCAAGACATGGCTTTAATAAATGGATTTCATTTCAGCTTCAAAATGTGTTTTCTAAATGTTGCAGTAAAGCTGGGAAAACAGAGATGGTGAGGATTTTTCAGTCAGTACAAGGGATTTGTTTGTGGTAAGGTCCTCGACTGAATATATGGGCCAAAATACCCTTTCCAGTTTTACTTTCTGGTTCCCAGCACTCCTGCAACTTCATGCAGATTACTTGCTTGATTCCCACACCAGCACTAGGAAGTATCAAGCTCTCAAAACCCTTTTCATAACTTACTTTTGGGATAGCAGTGAACAAGCATCAAACACCCTGAAGGGACTACTTGGGTTTTCCAAAGAACAGGTGTGGATCTGGTTTCCTTAACAGGTCAGGCCTGAGATATCAATCGCTCTTCTGCACCAGTGCCAAAAACATGAGTCAAACAAAACGCCTCAGCAGCTTTTCTAAACTTATGTTAATTTTCAACTGACTAAACAAAGCATACCTCTGTAGTGAGCAAATTGATTTTACAAAAGCTTCAGCTTAAAAAGCTTACTTATAAAGTAAAACTGATAGCAGCATACATGTGGAAATGTTGAGAATCACAATTGTATTCCACACCAGATAGTGTTTTCAGGGAACTGTGTAAGGGAGAAACAAGATTCAATTGTTCATGTAGAAGAATAACTCTTTTATAGTTCCCATTAAATCCCACAACAACTTTTAACATCTGAAGGCTGCAGGAATATTTTGCATCTTTCTAGCATTTTGTATAAGCTAACTGAATGGAATGTTTCACTAACCACAGATCCAAACTGCTGCATCTAAAATACTTACACTTTTCCACGTTCCTCAATCATCTCATTATTCTGGAAAAGATCCCAAAGTCCCCAAAAGAACAAATTACCCTCTTTACTCTTTCAACAGCAAACACGGTGCTAGCTGAATCAATGAGACATGGAGCAGTGAAAAAAAATGTTAAAATAGACTGCTAAGAAACTTAATCCATTTACTTTGTATGAACCAAAATCACCTGATTCTCCAGGGCTCTGTAAACAGTCCAAGGCAACTAATACCCTCTGTCCTGTAAGCGTGTGACTAATGTGGAGAATTGCTGCTCTCTATTAGTCTCTATCACCATTGAAGATTCAGATCTACCTCCTAAGCTTTACAGTGCATGAATGAGAGAACAGGTGGCAGCATGCTGTCCTGCTGCTGCTCTGGATGGGAACAGTTTCCATACCTTCAACACCTGTGAGGCTTGAGAGCTACCACTTCACACAAAGAGCTGGAGAAACTTGTCTGAACAAACTTCAGCTACTAGGAAGATATGACAGTTGGTTGTTTAAAAATACCTACAGGGTTTAAGTCTTCCTCATAACATTTTTCTCTTTTCCCTGGCTGGAAAAACATCCTTTCCTGCCAGCCAAACATCCATTTTCCTTTAAAGTACTTCCTGAGAATTTAATTGCCCAGTAAATTGCCAACAAAACTTTCAAGTTGTAGACCAGCCCTGAAAAACTCCAGAGGGAACGGCCTGCAACACTTAATTCATCTTTCCAGAGTCAGTGAGGATGGCAGAGTTGCTCTACAGGCCTCCAGCCATAAAAATCCATTTTTGACTAGATGAAGTTCAGTGAGCTTAACACAGCCATCTACAGGAGGTAGCAGTCCTCACCAAACACAATCTCAAGTTCCATTGGAGTAACGCTTTGGAGACCTGGGAGATTTATTCAGATAATGAATGGATTAGCTATGTAAGTGCTACAACTCAAATCTGAGAATATTTCATATTTAAAAATGTGTTTTAGAAAAAATTAAACTTCTACAGTAATGTAACCCCCTTACATAGTTCTTTCATTCTTGGCAGGTCTTCCAAACTGACTACCTACCATATATTTCCAGTTCACAAGGTTCAAATGATGACATAAGAAATGCAGTGGAGAGGAGCACTGTGTTACTAAAATAGTTTTTTAGTAGCCGAAACAGTTTTAGATTCTAAGTTTCTAAACTTCCTCCAAAAAAAAATTTTTTTTAATAATAAAGTAAATGGACTCAATTCTCACAAGACAAGAAATAACAAAGATTAAAAGAGGGCCTTTTTCTTTTTAAATAAAATGCCAAGTAACTGTAGTAAAAAAAAAACAAACAACCCAATCAAAAAAAAACAAAACAAAACAAACCACACAATGAAAAAAGTGCCAACATCATTTCACCATTTTCTAAACTATGTACCTCATGCAGTTCTGGAAACTCTTACCTATCAGGAAACCATAAATTGAATTAAAACCAAATTGCAGTAAAGGCCTAGTGTGGTGTGACTGTAGTATGGTATGTAACTGTTGTTGTTTGGGAACAACTGTTTCACAAAAAATGGCTTTGTTAGAACACAGGCTGTTAATCACTCATGACATTTTATTATGAATATTTTAGTGATTACTTAAAGCTCACAATTTAGAAAAATCAGGTTTCTTGGTGCAGAAAAAGTTAGCCCCTTCCTTCATTACCAACTTCAGCCTTTCTTTTGATCTATCAATTCAATTTATCTCTCACAATTTATATTGTGAGAGATCACAATAATTTCCTGACATAGCACGTTTGTTGTTTTTTTTTAATGCAGTACAACTGATTGAAACCAATGAGATCTGAAAGTATATACCCAAGGATAAAAAATGTCTCAGTAATCATCTCATTTTAGGAAGGGGACAGGCTGATGGCCACCAAGTAATTCTCAAACATGTACAGCACCTGTTGACCTAAAGGACACTTTGTAAGGCTACAAAAGCAAAAAGTACCTCTTATGTTTGAAAAAGCCAGTCAGGAAGCAACAGAGACTGGAAGAACACCACAAAAGGACATGCAAGTCAGAGGTCCTCTTATCCATTACTGATGAGGTTTTTGATCTTCCACTGGTACCCAGAAGGGAGAAAGCACTTGGAATCAACAGAAACCTTGTGGTTTCAGGAGAGCATCTCTCTCTCTCTCTCACACACACACACACACACACATTCATAAAGTGAAATGTGTGCTGTTCACAGGAAAATGACTTAAACTGCAAGTTTTATTTCAATAAAAACCTTTGGGATCTATTCCTCCCTTGTAGACAGAGTTCATTAAGAAGAATCTGTTAGATATGCCTTGAATGGAAAGCTGAACCATATACATTGAGCACATTACCACTTCATGTTTATCTGAAATCTAAAGGTCTAGTCTATCACACTATAAACACCAAACATACTATATCAGAACTCAAATGTAAAGCAGAAGGCATCAGAAATTACAGATGTTGCATTTCTTGAGATATGAGATTCCTAAAATATACTTCAAATATGCAAAGAACTAAGAATGAGTATTTCATTTTAAAAAGTAAATAGAATTAATAAACAAATCAAACAAGAAACAAAACAAGAAACTCTGGCACTCATGTATCATAAAAGAAGCCTGTGGTCTGCTGATGGACTTGTCTTACATCCTTTTCTTCAGTTTTTGTTTACTACTACTCCCAAAAATGTAAGCATGAGCTTACATGTTGGCAAACCCTTCCACAAAAAGAAAAAAATAAATTCATCATTTCCAAACCTTCCTCCTGACAGACCCACAAAGAAGGAAAAAAAACCAAACTATATAAACCTCACTCTCCTCCAGTCTTCAGGAGGACTGAACTCACAACTAAAAGCTATATGCACTCAAAAAAAAATCTTCAATTGGAGCTTACAAATTTTGTTTCATATTGGTCACTTAAAGCATTTGTTTTATTCTGTCAGATTTGTAAACACAGTTTATGGCACCTTTACTGTCCCGTTAGCTCTCCCCTCTCCCCATCTCCAAGTTTCATTAAAAAACAAACATGCACAGGCTGATGGTAATGTATTAACTGAGGGAAAATCAGATGGAATCTACTATTTCTTTTATAATTAAAGCATGCTGAGCTACAGGGGGTACTGACAACTACTGGGAAACTTTCATCTGAAAAAAAAGAAAATAGTATTTGTGTTAAAGAGAGCACCTTACCTTGCCTTTTGCTTCTCACACTCATAACACAAAATGATTAACTGCTTGTTTGTATGTTTGATTTAGAAGTATGCAGCTGACTTCATCAGTGTTTCTAAAGGTTTAAATTGCTCCTCTTACTGATCCAGAAAAAGAATACTTCCTAGTTCCTAATGAATAAACTTTGAGTGTTGAAGGGTTTCCAAGCTCAGGAAGGTTTTTTTACTACTGGACCTGGCTGAAATATGCAATAAGTACATCTGGTATGTGGTTTCCTTTCCCAGTTTGTACACTTGACAGTATAATGTTTTAAAATAAAACTCTTGAACTACAAGCTGGCTTTGAAAGATGGAAAAGGTTCAGCCACATATCACTGGAGAGCAAGGCTTGGAGATCCTTTGGGCCTAGTAAGATCTCTCAGGCACAAAGGCTCCCTCTGACAATCAGTGAACGCCATTTTGGGTGAGGGTGACCAAGACTGGCACACACTGCCCACAGAGGTTGTGGAGTCTCCATCTTTGGAGATGCCCTGAGGTCACCTGTACAGAGAATTGGGCGACTGGCTCTAGGGGCACCTAACTGAGCAGGGTGGTTGGACCAGATGATTTCCAGAGGTCCTTTCCAATCTCAACCATTCTGTGATCCTGTAACCAAGCATTTTGTTATGGGTCAAAGCATTTGAAAATAAATACAGCTAACTGAAAATCTATGTTAATGGTAAATATTCTGATATATATAATATAAATATTCCAATTGCTAAAAATACATTTACATTCTTGAATGAAATCCTTTTCATCATCTCTTTGCTGATGTTAATAAACTATACATGACTGAAATATGCTTCTCTTTTCTGTATGATTTCTCCTGGCAAGTTTCCCAAGTTTAAGTAGATGAGACACCAGTCCTGTTAGAATGAGGACAACTCTCACAAAGTTTTACAAATAATTATGTAAATTTGAAAATTTTTGCTTCTATTACTCTTACTATTATAATTCCTTTGATTCCTACCAATTATAAGCTTTCTTCAATCCTTTTATCTTACAGGAAAAAACAGCTGTAAGACACTGTGACAAACCTTTATTTTTCACATCTGTCAACAGGTGGTTTTATTAGTAAGGACAAGGTAGAAACATACAAAAGTTGCCATATACATAAAGGTTGACAATAGTTATGTTGCTGACTTCACACCACTGGGAATACTTTCAACCTTGACAATGTTTAAATGACTACTCTTCACACTTTTAAATATCCACCATTAAAGTAGCATCATTTTAGAAACACACATAGAAGCCAGCCAAAGCAATACAGACAACGTTGTTTTAAAATAAACACTGAACTGGGGAGACACTGATTTCATGAAGCAACCCTGCCAGCAGCACCTGCTGGGACTGAGAGACACTCTGAGCAGCTAATGGCTGGCTGGGCAGATGACAGGAAAGCAGCAGATGTTGTTTATCTTGACTTTTGCAAGGCTTTTGACACTGTCTCCTGTAAAATCCCTATAGACAAAAATGATGAAGTACAGACTAGACAAATGGACAGTGAGATGGGCTGGAATCTGGCTGAACTGCTGGGCTCAGGAGGGTTACAATCAGCATGAAGTCCATCTGTAGGAAAGTCACTGCTGGTGTACCCCAGGGGTGAATGCTGGGGCCTGTACTATTTAACCACTTCATTACTGACCTAGATGATGGGACAGAGTGCACCCTCATCAAATTTGCTGATGATAAACAGGGAAGAGTGGCTGATAAACCAGCTGGTTGCACTGGCATTCAGAGGGACCTCGACAAGATGAGTAATAAGACGACAAGAATCTCATTAACTCAACAAAAGGAGATACAAAATGCTGCCCCTGGGGAAGAATAACCCCAGGCACCAGTCCAGGATGGGGGATGACTGGCTGGAAGGCAACTCTGCAGAGAAGTATCTGGGGGTTCAGGAGGAGTCCGGGTAAAGCATGAGCCAGCAGTGCACCCATGCAGCGGGGAAGGCCAATAGCATCTTGGGCTGCATTAGGAAATATGTTGCAAACAGTGAAGGAGACAATCCTTCAGGCTCTCCTCAGCATTGGTAAGAAACCTTTGGAGTGCTGTATGCACTTGTGGGTTCCCCAGTTCAAGCAAAATATAAGCATCCTAGAGTGAGTTCAGTGAAGAACTGCAAAGATGATGAAGGGAAAGGAGCATCTAACGTAAGCAACAAGACTGAAAGACTCAGGACTGCAGCCTGGAGAATAGAAGGTTCAGGTAGATTTTATCACTAGTGTAAATATAATGGGGGGTAGGGGTAAACAAACACTTATTTGTGGTGCCCTGTGACACCCCACAAGAGGCAACAGGCACACATTAACACAGATTCTATTTCATCTGAACTAAAGAAAACACTGACTGTAAGAGTGGTCAAGCACTTGAATCAGCTGTCCAAGGAGCAAGCTGCTCTAGATGATTCTCCTTTAGGCAAGAGGTGTTGAATGGCTCATCACCAGACATCTTTTCTAACCCTATGTATTCTGTGGTTCTTTGAAGAGGAGACAAAAGAAGAGCAGCTCCATCTCCTAATGTGAACTACAGGCTTAACATCAGCTGTTTTCTCTGCACAGACCAAGCCTTCAGTAAGATCAAACAGTTCCCCTGCACATCAATTGCCTGCACCCGACTGCATTGTATGGAGGCAAGTTGTTTATTAGACTTAAGAAAAGCCTCATTGTGCAGATGACAAGAACACAAGTTAGTTTTCTCTCTCATACATTTCCTGATACTCAACCCTCTAGATCTAACCAGTATTAGAACTAACAGAGAATAATACACCATATTTGTTTTCACAAATAAAATTGTCTCTTACAATGTTCACTTGTATCAGCAAACATCCATCACTTAAATGGAACTTCAGTTTCTTTGCCTCCTTTCCAGACAGTACTCAAGCTGTACAGCTAATTTAAGCAAAAATGGTTAATGATAAATCATCCTTTTGTAAAGCCAGCTCTGTCATATCAATATATTGACACTTTTGTTTTATAACCTTAGAAAAAGTGAGAGGAATCAAGATAACATCACAGAAAAAAAGCTAGAACATATTACTTATGAGGAACAAGCACCTGTGCACTGACCCAATTAGACATTGAAACACTTGTCACTTCAGAGCTGGCTGGTTGTCACTCATCCAAGCAGCCCCAGGGGATGTATTGTACGGTGACATTCTCTGACAGGAGAACTGGAGCTATGGAGGCAATGAGGGTACAGTGATAGGGTGCCAGGATCCTGGTGAGTGAGAGCAGTCAACAGCAAAGCAAAGAACCTCAGAGCTTCCTTAACTTGGTTACCATCCAAAAAGTCTTTGAGTCTTCAATGGTTATGGGTTTTTTTTAAACAGTTTAGTTTAAAAAAGCCTTACAGTAACAGTCCTCTTTCTGCAAAGCTACATTTAACTCTTCAGTGACTACCACAAGAGCCATTTCAGAATAAATCTCTGGAAGATTAAAAACACAAAACAAAGCTTCATTGAAGGGAGAGGATGCACTTACATGCTACCTTGAGAAACACCACCAGCAGAGAATTTAGAAGTAAAAAATTTTCAGTGCCCAGCTCCTCCCTTCTCTGCTTTAAACCTATTGATGCTCTCAGATGCTCTGTCTGCTTGAACACAGAACTGAGGGAGAAAACACTGTGAAGTTCTCCACGCCTACGCACTATGAAAGAGATAGACAAGGTTTGTTCCAGTACACTGTACACTCTATTCAAGAGCCAAATCTGATTTTTCATTAAAAATATAATCAGATATTAAAACACAGATGACTATTCAGCAGCTACTACTGAATTCAAGTAAGGCTGTCTTTTTTCTTATACAGAAAGATTTATGCAGCTCAAACAAAAAAATAGGGAGGGGTTGGAGAAGGATTGAAAAAAAAAAATAAGAAAAAAAAATCAAAGCTTACTTCAAAACTTGCAAAACAGGCATTTTAACCTTAGAACCTAAACCATGAGGGCAAATAATTCAGAATGTCCCTATTAACAAATCATCTAGATTAGAAAAATTACAAACTTAATAGTTTTCTGGTGCAAAATACCTCAAGTTCCTTCTAAGCCCATATTTCCAAATTCATAATTTTTTAGTAATTGACTTGTCTGCCTGTTCTCTCCAGCCAGGAGTATGAGGGATGATTAAGTCCACCTTCAATTATGTGAAGCTATGAAGCATTTCTGGATGCTTTTCTAGTTAACATACTTGATACAAGCCCTTTACTAAAATCTGAGGTGGCATTTAAAAAATTTTATTAGTCACCAACTTGTAACTCACATGGAAACCAACCTAGAAATGCTGGTAAGTACAGAACACATAATATGACTACACTGATAGTACTTAAAAGAAACTGAATAAGAATATAGAAACTTAATTCCTGTTGTTTGTTCCCCCCTCCCCCCCAGTTAACACAGGAAATTAAAATTTAGAGGGGAGGAAAAAAAAATTACCTTACCTTTGAACAAATAACTTCAGAGCACAATGGTTTATCTCTTTTCCTTCTTTCTTTTCTCCTGGATAACAGATCTTTATGTTACTGCCTTGCCTGAAAAAAAAAAATATTACATAACTTGAAATATTTATAGAGAGGACAATAATTAACTGTTAAATTATAACAAATACATCAGAAATGTCTTGATCTAGCTGCAATGCTGAATCCAGTTAAGTCTCCTGAAATGGTATTTTCATAGCAATTAAACGTTGGGCTGAATTAAAAACAAGCAGCATTAGAAACAAAAGCAGCAACCTGGGCTTCAAAACCATGTTTTTCATTTAGTTCTCCAAAATAGTACAGCCAGTCACATCAGCTGAGAGCAGAACAGACTACCCATGTAGTGATCCACCTTGGCTGTGTCCTAAGTGAAGACCACTCAGAATCTTGCAAAGCTTGAAGAAGCCAACAGGAAAGCCTGACCACATCTTTCTAACCTTCACTAACCTAAGGTTCACCAGGTTACCTCCTCAGAACCGAACACTTCAGTGCTCTGTGGGACACACAAGCCCAAGTTTCTAGGAGAGCTGCTGGAAAAGGTCACAGCAGCTTAACAGCAAGACCCTACTGCTGGAAAAGCCTTAGGTGTCATAGCACTTGCTCAGAGAGAGAGATCTGGGATTATAGTCAACTTCTAAACTGCCCCAGTGCCCCACTTTCTAGGGCAATACCCTTGATAGTTGAGGATGGGGCAGACAACCCCCTCGCTCCAAACTGAAAGCATAATACAGTGAAGATGAAAGAGAACGAGAGGTTTCGTTCTGAATTCAGTTGCTACCTTCTTCATTTACCCACATTATTAATCTCTTCTCTTACTCTTAGTTACTTGAAACCCTTACTTAAAACAGACTGGAGGTTTTGTCAAGAAGGAGGTTGCTTATTTTTCCATGGTAACACACATGTGGAGTTGAACTTTCAAGTGAGCAAGGTTAGAGCAAGTTCACTAATTTTGAAAGCAAGCTTCAAAAAAATTTTAACTGTGGATTTCCCATAGTTGTTAATTTTACAGTACATGTTGCTCATTGGCAAACTCAGCTATGCTTGCTAGCATATGTGATGTGGTCCTTATTTCAATGAACTAGAGATAAAGTGAATATTAGCATCACCTTTTATTTTATATACTGCATATAAAAGTATACATTCAATCAGAAAATTAACTAAGAATCATAATTTGTAACTGAAAATTAGCACTGTTGTGTAAGATAAAACAGGAGAGACTGAAAAAAATTCTCAACTTAGAACGGGGATACAATAACATGAGTTTAATTTCCCATCAAATTAATAACACAACAACTTTACTAAACATTTAAGAGCCTTTTTATTAAGTTAGCGTGTCAATTGGCAAAACCCTAAGCGTTAACCAGAACTCTCCTGTAGTTGTCTTTTCCAGTAACAAACAAACACCACTTCTCATAAATTGCTTTTGTCTTTCAAAACAACTTGTTGCTCTTATATAACAAAACACAGGAAATAATTCATTATCTTTATAACTTTGGGAGTTTGGCAAATAGAAAGTATTTCACTGCAGTGAAATTCACATTGTAATTCACTTCAAGTCCAGTGCAGGGCTACCAAGATGATTAAGGGAGTGGAGCATCTGCCTTATGAGGCTGAGAGAGCTAGGGCTCTTTAGCCTGAAGGACACTGAGGGGGGACCTCATCAATGTCTATAAATATGTTAAGGGTGAGTGTAAGGAGGATGGAGCCAGACTATTCTCAATGTGATCCAATGACAGGACAAGAGGCAATGGGTGCAAGTTGGAGCACAAGAGGTTTAGGGTCAACACAAGGAAGAACTTTT
>JANHGL010007712.1:0-51217 GCA_024611195.1 Ceyx melanurus | reverse complement strand
AAGAACTTTTTCTCAGTGAGGGTGACAGAGCTCTGGAACAGGCTGCCCAGGGGGGTTGTGGAGTCTCCATCTCTGGACACACTTAAGACCCGCCTGGATCTGTTGCTGGGTGACTTGGTCTAGGTGATCCTGCTCTGGCAGGGGGGTTGGACTAGATGATCTCCTAGGTCCCTTACAACCCCTAACATTCTGTGATTCTGTGATTCACTGCTTTCATCTTTATTCTGGCACTCAAAATACGTTCCTACCCAACCCCTCTGTATTGTGCTGGAACAGCTGCCTGCAAACCAACAGGATTCTGACAAGCCCCAGTTAAGGCAGAACTCATTCAGAACTGCCAAGGGCAGGCAGCTCCTGACTGACCAAAACACTCACGTATGGCAGCAATCACATATTTTCTGTTATATACATCATATACTTTCTGATTTTCTGTGTATGAGTTTGGCTGCCAGCATACTGTGGAAACACAGAGCACACCTTTACTCTCCTGCACCTGACATTATGCTCAATGTGTACTTCATCTAAGACTTTGTGAAATAAAATTTACATAGTATAGTCACCCTACAACCTTTTCTACTAGTACTGCTGATAGACTTCAGACAACTAAAATTTAGAATGAAAAATACATAGATTGTAATACACAACTACTCAAAAATTCAAATGTAAAAAAATGTAAAATACAGATTTTTTTTTAATAATATGATTGGCCAAATAGTTTTAGACCAACTGCACAATATTCACTGAAAAGGTTAAGACACTTTGTGTCCTTAAAATGCAATAGAATGAAATAATATGCAGCTTTCTTCTAAAATTAATATTTGTGTTTACACACACAGATATTTTAATTTTCTTTCACTTTACAGTACTACAGAAAGTTACTTAATATAAAACATTTCCAGTGACCTAGAAAGAAAAAATTGCTTTGTGACACAAAGAATTTATTTAGTATATTCTGCATGGTTTAATGCAATCCAGTACTGCAGAGGTCCATTATTCACCCTCGTTGTCATTTCTTCTTTCAGAATGAAGGGGTGATGAGAAACCCTTGGAAAAGGGGAAACTACCCTGTTGGTTGATTAAGGCAGTGATCTATCTTTGTCATATCTGAGTTACTTCTGATAGTGCTCAAACCCAGATAATTCTGACAACGTAATAAAGGAAAAGAATATATTGGAAACACAGCAAAAATAACTGTTTAGTTTTAGATTTCTTAAACACACATCCTCATGAAGACACTTCCTAAGGCAAGTAGTCCAGCCTACATTAACATCTGTAAGAACAATGTGTTAACTTAAGCATATTGTAATAATCAAAGCAGACATAAAATTAGTTTGATCTTTCACATGTTGCAAAGCCATTCACTTCCTCCAGAGATCCAAAGTGTAACTGCAATAATTTCAATTCCTAGACTGTTAACCAAAGTTAAATGTTTTAGTAAGTTACACAGAACAGGTTTATTCTTCTCTTTGGAGTTTTAAACCTCATTTCCTCAGATTACACCAGTAAATCAAACTAAGGTACACAAACCTCAACTGTGTGACTAAGAAGAATCAGAATAGAATATGGAAATCAGCTGTTACCTTGTACATACAGCTGTACAGTCCTCTTAGTCCTCTGTCCTTTTTGTTGTTTTGTTCAGGGGTTTTTTTCCCCCCTTTCTTTTTGTTAGTGAGAGGTAAGAATTTGTACCATGCTCCCGTTCACGTTGTAATCTTGACAAAACTCTGCTGTTAAGCTCTGCTGTTGCTGGACTGTGTGCAGCAGCAGATACAAGAGGAGCTGTTTCCAGCAGCCGTCGCTTTGTCCTCAGCCCTCCCAAGCTTCTGTGTGATCAGCACAGGCTTTGTGGCCATACAATAGGGGTTAAACATTTCCATCTATTTATTTGAAAGCAGAGCTAAATCTGCTTAGCTGCATGAACTTTTTAGTAAAATGATGCTTACTCTATGAGGGTGTTTTGCGTTTAATTGGCTTTATCAACAAAAAGTTATACAGTTCCTTTTCATTATACACAGTACAAAACCAATAAAGCCAGTAAAATCGATTGAGATTTTTATCCAGATATTACCATATCAAGAATTTGCCCTTAAACAACTACCTGTGACTAGACTCTCAACATAGAGCTTTACTTTTATTTACTGCCTTGAAGCAACACTGGTACAGAACTGGGGCTTTTTTCAACTCCTAAAGAAACTCTACTCAAAACTCTTATTTTCTGTTCTGCTGCTTACCCACACTTTTTTTTTTTTTATTAACTGTAGTTTAAAAAGTTAAAAGTAAGCATAGTTAGAATGTTCCCAAGGCTGATGAGAACAATGCTTTTCTTCACAACAGCAGGATCTCTAAAGAATCTGCTTCAAAGCAGATTGCCAGTGAGGTTCAGTAAGGACTGCAGCCATCTGACCTCTTAAACTTGATGAAATGGAACCAGTGTCTTAACTGAGCTCCCACCTCACCTATGTGTCATGCCCTGGAGATGCAAAGGACTTAGCTGAGAATGCTAAATCTCAGACAAACAGTAGCTACAATAAGAGGTAATTAATTTTTGATGTAAACATTTAAAAACAAGTAATAGTGTTGATTAAGCAAAACCTCTGCCATTCAAAGTTGCTGTTTTTTAATTGCACATTTATGACTGTAAATCCTAATGACAACAGATGACATGAAAATGCAAATAAGAAGCTACTTACTATGCCACAAATGTGGCACAGAATTATTTTACTATTATTTGTATTTAGTAACATTTACATCTTGAAAAAGCTCAATACTCAAAATCACTGTTTCATGGCTTTGATCACTCCTATAATGTCCTAGATGAAAAAGGCTGCTTTGTCAGTACAATAGCTTAACCATTGGCTCCCCTCTGCCTTTGACAGAATACTGTAACAAGATATTAGCTAAAATAACTGATCAAACAGATTTGAGGGGCACTTGTTTTGTGTTTAACTGGGTTAAGCAGAAACACCCCTGAATTTCAGAGCTCAGCGACAGAGGGACAGGGCTCATTTTGTCATCTGATTGACCAAGCCTAATCAGAATTATTTCTGCACACTGCTTCACTACAGCTGTAGATCCATTAAAGACTAAATGCTCTCGAAGGCCTGTTCCCCTTCAGCTTCCCACTGTGTCTCCTACTTTTCAGCCAGTAGCTACTCAGTGGGCTACTCAAAACATTCAAAAAATGGAGGTGCTATATTTAATGGACAGTTCAAAACCCATAGCAAAATCCATCACTTGACTGTCAGGATGGCAGCTATCATAACAAAACAGATTCTTTGTGATGGAGACTTAAAAAGAAGCCTTTGAACTGTTTCTCCTACCTCCCAATACATTTTTATTATATGACTCTTTTCAATCAATTCAACTTTTTCTTCAATAGAAATAATCATGCCTGCCTCTGAAAGGCCTGAAAGATAAGACAGATAGACAGTGTCTAAGATAGACACTCTTTTTTTGTAATCATAAAATTACCCATGGCATTTGGTTTACATTTTGTTTAGTCTCAGGAAGCCTTTAAACTAGTAACACTATTGGGATTCCTGTGCATCTTAGTGCACAATTTAGGTCATAAGCCAACTTTTTAACCTATTGAACTGTTTAAGTTGAAAATAACTGATATGCAGATGTAGCAAACAATTCGTTACTTGGAGATCTGCTCATTTAAAAAGATGAAAACAGATTCTTAAAAATGTCTAGCAATTGCCTGATGACACTGATTATTCATCCATCTCTTTTCCACACAGTTTTTGCTTTCTTTTCCAAATGTTCCCACATTCATATTATTTTTAAAGATCCATGTATTGAAAGGTATGACTGGGTGTATATCATGGCCTCCAGTGAGTCTTCTGGCCTGTCCACCCGACTAGGACAGCACTTAATTTTGCTGGAGACACAAGAGCAGGTTATGCTAACTAAGCAGCTGGAGGGGTTTTGATTGTTAATGTTACCAGTGTTTCACATTTGAAAAGCTAGAGGCAAAAGGATTTCATTTGCTATGTGTGAACTTAAAGAATGAATAGCTTTGATTTAGCTTTGTTCCTTGCACATGTTTTGATATAGTCATCTAACATAATTTTTCACATTTTTTGTACAGGAAAAGTGATTTTTTCTTTTTATTTTCCAGTTTCATTTTACTATATCAGTACAGTTTTTTGGGATCATAGTGCTGTGTGCAAAAGTAAGATCCATATAGTTTCTAGTTTCTTTATGAAAAAATATCAGTCTGACAAGACTTTAAGGTGCAGATGACAGTCAGAAACATACCTTCACAGGCATATCAAGATATGCAAGATGACTATTCACTGTCACCAATATATCCTACTGCCAAAAAGTCATTCCGGATATTTGTGTTTGTTGGGAGGTGAATTTTAAACAGTAGCTAGTAAGTTAAGGCTATGGAGTGAAAATTGTGAATATTAACATCCTCTGAGGATTTAAAAATTAATTTAATTTACTTTAAATCATCACCACTGAAATTTCAAGGACTTGAATTAAACCCCTTGCTGTTGCTTTCTCAGTAATAATTTACTCCTTTTTCATAATTTTTTTCCTAACAAACTTATATATGGATGTCCTACACCAGAACACAGTTATTCCTTACTACGGTCACCAATTGTTTATGGTAGCCAAAACAATTTAAGGTATTTTAAACATAGATGCTATAATAGTTTATTTGGATCTATGTTCTGATTATCATTCTTCTGTCTCCTTGATACATTCTCTCCATGTTCATTGTTCCCGCAGAAGCTGGCTACCTGCCAGCTACAGAAATCACTTCTTGAATGCTTTGGGTATGCAGACTGGTTGGATTTCTATGAATCTCTTAGAGGGAAAGACTTTGTTCCCACACAGAAGGCATATGAACTGTTTATCACACTGAGAAGTTGTCAAGGAGAGTGCTGTTTCCTAGAAGCAACTCCAGCATAGCAGATTTGAAGAGTCCTCTCTAAATAACTTAAGGTTCACTCCATTACTTTACCAGCTATAGCTTCGTATTGCCACTGATTCAAGTACGTGGGCTTTGCTTTCTCCTTTCATGTTACTTTTTGATGAGGATGTTCCATAATTAGATTCACAGCATTAACTTTAATTATAACCAGATTTTCTCTAGTACCCTTCTCCATCCTTTTTCATAAAGGAATAAATGCCATTCTCTTCCTTTTTGTGCACAATAAGTGTCATTGACTGTTGGATGCCTATAGTAGTTTAAATGCATGGGGGAAAAAGAGGCAATGTAAGCACAGACAAATGTACACTTCCAACCCCCAGATTTATCAGCAGCTAGAAAACCCATTGCAGCTTTAGGAACAAAACAGATTCACTGATGCTTCAACTGCCTGTAGATAACTAGGGAAGAAGTTATTTAAACTAAAAAACCTCCTAAACATATCCAGAGCATAGTCTCAATGAATTTACATCAGCTACACAAAAAGATGGAACAGAATCAAGCCTGAGGGAGAAAGGGAAGCAGATAAATGGAGGATGACGAAGGCTACAAAGGGAGGTTTGAATCTTGATTCTGGTAAAAACAAAACAAAACCAAAGAAACAAACAAAAAAACCCACAGAATAACAAAACCAAACAAACACACCCAACCATCCAACAAGCAAAGCAAACAAACAAAACCACAGAATCAAGATTCTGTCATATGTCATTTTCTACCCATGCTCAAAGGGAGGAAAAAAATTAAGCGAGTCTTCTGTGTTTGAAGTAATCTTTTTGGGATGCTTCAGCTGCCCAGAAGCTTGCTTTTTCTTGGTAAGGCAGGTGTTGTTTGTGCTCCTGTCTGTAATATATGCACTAGACCTGAGGCTGCACTACCCAAAGAGAATCTGGCTGGAACGGGGCTTCATTCCACTCCTTATGGTCTTCCATCCAACCTCACCTGCCATTCCACTTAGAAGCACCCAAATTGATCAGTGTATTAAACTTTAAAAGCTAGAAGGTCTCTAGCCAGCCACCACTCTGTAATAGTTTCAAAGAATTTAGCAGCTCTCTGCTTGCATCTTGACTGACAACTTGAGAGCAAGTTTATCCACCCAGAACTCTTAAAGGGCTGTTTTCAGTAGGTACACACAGGGCACACAGGAGGACCAGGCTCCCCACAGCACTGGCACAGCTGATTTTCTTTAACCCAACAGCTGCAATGTTGCATGACAGAGCCTCCCCCCCTCACACAGAGCAGGACTGGCTGGGGCTCCCCAAGTGTTTTCCCCTCCATGGCACAGCTGCTGTAGAGAGCCAGAGAAGATACTCTATCTTCCCCTGTCATATCATATGCATAAACATAACATCATATTCAAGTAAAACCAAACAGAACATCTTTTCTGCCCTTTATTTTTTCTGAAAGAAAAAGATCCTAAACCATGATTAATAGGGAATTTCCTCAGATAAAAGATGTGGGTTTAAATCCACTTCAAAAAAGTACATTGTTTCTCTCAAGTCTCTCTTCCAGCAAGTATTGCAATGTCATGGCTGTTTGTCTGAAAAATCAGAAATCTCTAGTAATCCTCTCAATAACTTTCAAGCTTAATAGCCTCACTTAAAAAAACCCCCACAGCATACAGCACCAAAGCAGTCTGAATAGGAAAATGGATGGAGACACCTCCTGATTCTCTGTGTGCCTGTAGCCCAGCTCTTCACAGCTACCCAGTGCTGGCCCCAGAGTAGGACCTCGGGGCACCACGTACATTGACAACCGGCGCAGCACAAAGTGGGAAGGGGGAGAGGTTAAGCCCATTCTGGTTCTGTGCCACCCTCAAAGAGCTACCTCCTCATGTTTACACAGAGCTTCACACACTCACAAAACTGTTTCAGCAAGAAAATCCAGTATGCAAATACTAGCACTGGAAAAAAACCCAGAATACTGTAAAAGCTACATGGAAAGACCAAAAAGGAGGGTATAATTAATGTAGAGATAAAGTAATTATTCAAATATTTTAATATGGAATTTTTATTAAAATAATTAACATCTGATTTCTTACAGCCAAATTCCCACACAACCAAACTCACAGCAGAGTCGGTTTTTGATTTGTATGCACTACATGACTGTGTTCTGTACAGCAAGAGAGTCTCCACAAGAACCTGACCTTTCCAGAAGCCTGCTTTGCTGGTATCAGTGACGAGCAGCAGATGCACCCCTCCTTTCCTAGCAGCTGGAAAAGAAAGGTGCTTGGAGTAATTTTTGCACCTAGGAGGCTGGAGTTGCCAATTAGCCAGTTCATTTATTTACTATTTACCTTCTGTAGCAGTCTGTTTTGGATTAGCCTCACCTAGAACAGCTGCAGAGACAGAGCTGGAGCCACCATGAACTCCGTCACACCAACAGGTACAGCTTGTTGCGTTAACTCCTGAGGCCAGGCAGTCCCTCTGCAGGAACAGTCTCCTCCTTCCATCAGAAGCACAGGACATGAGTGCAAAGACATTATCGTGGCAGTCTGAAATTATTTTACTTGTCAATTGGAGGAAGAGGAATATAATTTCCATATAATCTACTTTAAGCACTTTTTGCTTACCAAATTCTGTGTCACATATAGAATTGTAAAACAGCTGCCTGATTTGCAAACTCAGTGGAGATTCTCCATCCCTAGGACAGGTTTTACTTGTACAGGAGCCTGCAGTGCTGGATTCCAAATGGCCAGGAAATCAATGTGTTTCCAGCATGGAGCTTGGGGTAACAGAAAAGTTCTATGTTCCCCTCCTGAAGTGCAGGTAACACATGGATGTAACCCATGCTACCTCAAGGCTCAAAATTTGATGAATTTACAAAATACTCAAAAGTGATCTTGAGAAATGAGGAGGTTCGTTGCTGAGGGAAGCCTAAGGACATGACTAAAATGAATGATTTTGTTTGTCTGGTATCAGTCACTATTTTGACACACACACAAAATCATGGTATAGAAGTGATGTGTGAATACCCCGTTAAAGCTTTAACATACAATTATCACATATTCCTGATCTGTTTTTCTGTCTGAGCTGAACACCTCTCCATATTAATACAGTCAGCAGATCTAATGAGTGGCACTTGCCCTTCTTCCCAACAACCTTCACATCTTTCTCTAACTTCATTACTTACTGGAAAAGTCACTCTGATAAATTTAATCAAAGCCATTTGGTTTAGCTCTGCTGTTACAGTCCGTGGCTATCAATATATAGAATTCAATGTTCCTGAACACATACCCAGGTAGACATGTTACCTCAATATCACACCAGGAATAATCTGTTTCAGGAGCTGTGATGTGTGAAATGCCAACTTATGACTATCCCAAGTCTTAATGTAATTCCACAAAATGTCTGGAAATTGCCTTAGCAAATGTAGATTACAAGCATTGAATTAGCCTCAAAACTGAAAACAATTATTTTTGATCTTAAATCAGATTTTATTCAATTAGGTAATAATTTGTATTTTTGAATTTTTTTTTCCCTACAAACACAGAAACAAAGACCGGTTTTCACTTTGCTAAGCTTTAGGGGGTTTTGTTTCAAAATATACTTAAAACTATAACTAATCAGTTTAAATATTAATTATTTTAGCTACTATTTAATTTTTCTTCAAAGAATGGTAAAGTTTCTTAGGAGGAAAATAAAAGCAATAAATACCTAAAGGATGATTATGTAAAAGCAAATATTTGGAACCTGAAGATATACTATGGTAATCCAATAAATCAAATGAAAAGTATATTTCATTACACTGTTGCTGTGGAATTGTTTTTCAATTGTGCAAATCAGATTTTTTCTGCCATTGCCAAGGTGTTTTAGACTGCTAGGATAACCCATCAGCACTGACAGGGTTGGTATGCATGCACAGTTCTAACTTAGCAGAAAAAATAATACTTGAGCAAGGACCACAAATGGCAAACACTTTTTAAAGCACACTTCTACTCTCAAACAGCTACAAACAGTAAGGTATTGTGTATACTACTGACAAAACCAAATCCAGTATGGGAACTGGCATTCAAACAGGTTCAAGTTAAAAAAAAAACAACACACAAAAAAAAAAAACAAAAAAACCAACAACCCACAACACAAAAAAACCCCACACAGAAAACCACAAAAAAGCCCGTGTAAGGAAAAAAAAAAAAAAAGATAGCCAATGCAGGTTTATTAAGGCTTACAGGCATTTATCAATTGATGTTAACACCAAGTCCTGTCAACTCACTTGGAAATACTGAGATAGCTTTTAAAACAGGCAGTAAGTTAAAGCTGTGGTGTTAACATTTAATGTTATTTTGACTTTCAACACTGTCAAGATGTCTGTTTTATCCAAGTTTTTTTTAAAAAATAAATTGAACATTCACATTTTTCCAAGATATAGATTCAAGTTTAAAGCACGCAGTGAACAGCTTTCAGGTTCCAGCTCCTCAGGACATTTAACAAATTAAGCCTTTACAACACAACACTACCAACTCCATGATGGTATCTTATTATTTTTAATGCAGATAAGTAAAAATGAAAATGTATTCTGTAAAAAAAAAAAAAAGTCGAGAAAATAATTATGCCTTTTGATAATTTAAGAGCATTTCTCTGTGTTTGTTTCAACTGAAATCTCATGCTGAGGACAGTTCTGTTAAAACAGCTCACACTGTTCTACCAGCCTAACAACAGCCTGACCTCCTCTGTGTAACCTGGTAAGGGATGCTGAACTTGGACTGATTTAGATGACAAACAGTAGAGTAACAGTATCTGTCAGCTGAAGAAAGGGTATGTTCCCTCATCCCTCCTGTATTAAATATGCAAGTTAATAAAATTTAGATCTGCACGTAAGAAGTGAAGTCCAAGTGCCCTCATTTTATTTGGAAAAATAATATTTTTAAAACATCTTTTTAACATAGATTTAAATATAAGACTACTTTAGAGAGTATTCTACAAGCCTCAAACCACCACTTAACGTGCCACTGTCAAATGGCAGCTCATATTTTACACATGCTGGTGAGAGATGCAATGACTGGGGGCTAAAGAGCAGGAGCAGAGAAAGTTCTCCAGTATGACAATTACACAAGCTTCTAAAGACCAAGAACTTCAGCCATGACAAGCTGACAATGACAGACACCAGTCTTTCACTCTTCTGCATGGGCTTTCCAGGCTTACGTAGCTCTGCTTCCTGGCTACCTCTCATTCTGCAGCTACCAGGACTCCAAACCCTCTCCCCAGACAGATTCTTCTGACCCCAGTTATTGATCCACTCTTCAGAAAGGGAATTTTTACATGTGAGCAATGGCCAGCATCTCCACGTACAAGCCATGCCCCTTTTTCAGCAAACACTGTTCTGTATCGGTGTTAGGAGTGCTTGCTGCTAAATACATCTGACAGCCCAAGTCAGCCTCCCTTCACAAACTCAGCTGCATTTCTGAAATCACTGCAGAGTGCATCCTTCCCCTTTCATCTATCAGGGGCAAGAGACAAACACAGCTACTTCAGGCTCCTGGAAATACCAGAGAAAGAGTCAGACTAACTGCCAACAAGGCAGGCTGCAGTACTGGCTGCCTAAAATGACAGCAAGATATTTTCATTTTTCACCAAGTACATCTATTGATAACACCTGGCAAAGCTACAGGGCATCAAATTAGTTTTCACCACCTGCAGAGAAGGTGAGCAACCCACACAAACCAAAGCACCCAGCTTTCCTAATAAGTAGCAAAACATCAGGTAACGAAGTAAATAAACCCTTTATTCCTTCCCTCACAATGCCTAGGGGTTGCTTTTGCCCCAAGAGGAGAGGCAAGGAGAGCCTGCAAAACCCAACTTCACTAGAAACGATTCTGATCTTGGCTCCAGGATCAGAAAACCCAACGTGTTTTCTGAGCTGGCAGGTGATTAAAGCTGCCAAACTCTGCTCTCTCCCAGAGGGCTGCGGGAACAGGGATTCTGTGCTGCAAACCCTCACTGACTGGCAGGGAAAGAGCTGACAGAGCACCTGCCAGCACCACAATGACAGTGCTGTCACTAAGCCTTGAAGCTGAGTTTGCAATGCTGCAAACACTAACTCTGGGAGACCAGAAAAACATCCATAGAACTATGTGTATCTGAAAATATGAGTAGTCAAGTTATCCAAGATAGAAGCAATAGAGAATTCAGTCCTAGGGAACAGTGGAGTTTCTGCCAAGTGTTTTCTTCAGAAGATTTTGATATTCACCACTCTGGGAGTGCACTTCCCCCACCACCCAATTCCATACACATTTTCATAAACGGCTTATGGCAGGAAGAACTGTTATCTTTATGCCAATCTCTATACTCATATCAATAATTAAATCAAATTTTCCAGGAACAAATTCATCCCTGCCCCTTATATAAGCAGATGACTTACTACATCAACTCCAGCATGTCTTATCATGTAATTATTATAATGTACACATATTATAAGACTAAAGCTCTATCACACTTATTTTTATTGAGTGCTTGATTTTGAAGGTTCTCTGATATCTTTCAGCCAAACCTTCAAAACAGATTTTCAGAAAAGTTTTTGGAGATAGGCATTCTATTAGATGGCATCATTATAAATAATGATACATCTTAAAAGCAGTGTTGGGAACTTCAGGTCTATTACAAGTGAACTAATGACTGATCTTAACTCTGCGCACATAAAAAATTAAAAAAATTTAAAAATTAAAAAAATAAAAAAGTAAAAAAATAAAAAGAGAGAGAAAAAACAAAGTGAACTTGTCCTTGCAAAACAGCACCAGTGGAAGATAACTTAGGTTTTGCAGTTTATTGCAGAGAACTAGAAAGATCACCCTACAGATTTTGAGTCAACATTTAAAGTTGTGGAATGGATACTGTTCAAAAAAAGTAATTTAGTCTAGATGAACTTTTTGTATATCTGTAGCCCATCTCTTCTTATGCTGCTACTGCTTAACCTTGCCTCATTATCTCTGCTAATCAGGCTTCATGATTTCCCATGCCTTAAGAGTCTCTCCTGGTATCTCTTTTCTTCACAGAACTTTACTCTCACCTACTCCACTCATTCTTTCTCTCCTCCAAATCCAATTGCATTAACAAGCTTCCAGTCCTCAAAGTCAATCCTTTTCTCCCATCCACCAACTTGACAGCCCTAATCCCTTTTCCACATTAGTCACATTGAACATGTGTACTTCTCACAAAAAAGGTGTGTGCAGGAGCTTAAGAACAGAGCTGCTTGACCACCCTTGCTGTTTAGTCCCTTCAGACAGCTCTCTCAACTATTGCCTCACTCGGTGGGGGTGGCAATGGACAGCATTCCCAAAAATGCCACATGGTGTGGAGGAGGATGCAGCCCTTCCAGTGCTAAGCTGTCATTGTACCCTGACTGCCTACCAGGCAAGGATCCCTTCTTGCCTAGCAATTCCCAGTCCCAGTTTCATCAGCTGCACAGCTCCCCACAGACTCTGGGCCTCTCCATTCACACTCTTGCTGATTCTCCTTGCTCTTCCTGATAACCAACTACTTACTCCTCTAAATTACTGACAAGCAACTTTCTTACCCAAAGGAGAAATTTCCCTCCCCCCTAAACCACCGATTCTTTTGCCAAGCCCCAGACTTGGCTAGCCCTAATAACTAATTACTCTAATGACAAATGAAGCCTTTTCAGACACCTGCAGGTACAATATGGGATGCACTCAGTGTAGACACAGTATGTTACAGGTTGTGTTAATACTGGAAATGGACAAACTGAAATTTATTTAAGGTTAACTCAACCAGGAATAAGCAAATGTTCACAGATATGGCAAAATACAAAGCTTTGGACAGAAAGGGAAATGTTTCTAAATAAAAACTGTCACTTGACAAGTGATTGAATTACTTTGGGGGAAGATTTTCAAACAAATTTAGCTTGCAGCATACTACTGTCAAACAGCTTTAAAAAGAGCCCTAACAAACCCACCCTCAATAATAAAGGGTGGCACATGATCAACCATTACGAATCATATTTATTTCTTGCAATTTGATATCACTGTGCCCATATGAATTAAAGTAACTCACAATGGGAATGAACACAAAATCATCTCCAGCTTTGAACAGAGTTCTAATTCTAGCTCACCATTGTGTAACAGTTTATTCAGGTATACTTTTCATCAAAGTGTTTAAGTATTCCAGTAGGAAAGCTGTTCTCAAACACTTTTGAAAACCACTGGAGGAAAGGCTGCACCCAGAACTTTTTGTACAGAACAGAGCTTACTCAGGTGGCTCAGCAGCATTTGATGTGCTCAAGCACAACTTGACTTTTGTCTCAGTGTCTCCACATTTTTGGGGGCCTGCTTTGGCTGTAGGTCTGCAGCAAGCATAAGCATCAAGCAGCAGATTATCCTTCACTATATGCACAGGTCATCCTCTAAAATGACCAGGGAAGCAGCTGGGATCCTTGGTGCTAGAACTTAGGAGCCACTACCCACAGCCCCAGGTCTGGGCACCCTGCACTGCAAGGCACAGACCCTCACAAGAAGCCCAGCACCAAGGAGCAGCCCTGAGCAGCTAAAGGAGATCTCCTGTCCTGTCTGTAACCTAACAGTGGCAGTAAGGGAGCTTTGAATTCTAAAGCAGCACAGAGGAAGTAAAATTAGCTCAAAGCGCTGGATCGTGACTTGGCATCTAACCACTGCGCTATCTTCTGTGACTCACCAGCTGAAGAGCTCCCAAGTGGCTGACCTTAACAAAAGCAAACCTCATCATATACCTACAGAATGGCATTTTTAAAAATGAGGAATACAATACACACTGTTCAACACAGGCATACAAATCAGACTGCTGTGCACATTGTGTGAACATTTTACATTAATCAATAATGAAAAACAAAAGAATAACATTCTTTCAATTATGCAATAAGCCTTTCAAAAAGGCACTTGAATATTTGATGATTTAAGCACAATGGGCAGAGATTTACATTTTAAATTGTACTCATTTCTGCCCCCTGCCTCAAAAGGGAATTCCCAGTGTGGGAGCCAAGAACCTGCTCTAGCTAAAGAAGCATCTTTGTCCAAACAAGAACTCTTTTTCCATTTTAGAACATCAACCCCTAAGAAGAGAACACTAAGCGACCAAGTGCTTTAAAGCTGATGCTTCAGCTCCCACATAGAGCATACAGATGGTTTTTCACATTCAGAAGCCGAGGAGCTAAAACACAAAAAGCTCAGAGCACAAGGACCAGGCCCCTGGCTGCTGACTCAGGTTCTCCCATTCAGATGCACAGACCCTACCTTCTCCTTGGTTTAATTTCTCATTCTTCTCTGCAGAGACCTTCCTGCACCTGTTCACGAACCGCCCTGTCACCAACTCCTTGTGTAAGGGGCTGGATTCAAAACAAGTGACCAGGGGAAGGTCTTCTACAGATTTGGCATGGACAGGTTCTTCCACTAGCCACCTGGAAACAGCACCATGGGGACTGAGGCTACACGACAGAGCCTGACTCACTCACACGTAGCAAGTTGCTGCATGTGCAAATATATTCCACATAATGCATTCTTACCATTAGCTGCTTAATCAATGCAATAAGCACACGGGATTAAAATACTCCATGTTAACCCATTTAAAAGAATATATATATGTATATTCACCATTTTCACAAAGTATAAAGTTGATGTTCCAGGTGTTGTTTTCTAGCTCAAATATCACTGACAGATACTAAACTTGGAAATGCACAAACACACTGAAGCAAGCATTTGATCATATTTATTTCAGAAGTAGTTGGTAATAACTGTCTTTCCACTCTGAAGAGATTTTGCATGGACTTCTAGTACACTAAAAATAAATCTGTAAAATCTTTGCTTAATTTGTGATTAAAGTCTTAGTGTTGACAGACCAAAATAACAAGGAAATACACCTCAAATTTAATTGCTTTAACAGAATAGTCATATAGGTCCCAAATCCAGTCATTAGACAGATACTGAGGAAGAGTAGTTTGAATAAGAAGATGGCCTTTAAGTAAAAATAATAGTATTAATTACTACATCATTTCTTGCATTTTTCACTTTTCTGTGTTATTTCCTAGTGATGGCTGAAGAATATGAGTACCACCCAGTGTATATTCATCCTAAGAAAAACATAAAAATGCAAAATATTTTCTACAGCAAAAAGTCTACTAGTAATCTGTATTAAAAAAAGAAAGTATGCTTCTCCTTCTACCTTGACTGAATTCTTCTTCTCTACACTCTGCTCAAAAAAGTAATTTAAGGGTCCAGTAAAATGCAACAAAGCTTCAAAGCTCATTGAGAGGTCAACCATAGAACTTAAGTTTGTCAAACAACATCTGACAATTGGCTAGAAAGTATCATAAACTTCATTACAATGTTGTTGCAGGCAGAAAGAATCTAACAATATAGACAGTTAATGAGGCAAAAGAGGCCTTCCTAAGCAAGACATGCCAGCAAGGCAAGAAGAGATCAAGTCTAATCTAACAGAATCAATAGAAAATTATGTCAGGAAAGGATATAAGCTTTAATACAGCATATCCTCACAAATTATGATTAACTGGGAATCATTATCTGAACTGCTGATTGTTGTCATAATTATCCTTCACACTAACAAGATGTTGAAACCAGCACTCAGAGACCATGGGTGCTTTTCTTTCCTGCCTCAGAAAAAAAAAATATATATATCTCAGCATTTCACATTACACCACTTAAGAGTACAGCATGAAAAAAAAGCACCACACCAAAAAAACCCAATCTACAAACACATTTAGACTCCAATAGTGATGAAAGTCTATTGAAAACCTGCCAGTTAAAAATAATCAACATTTATTCAGTTCAGGTTTCACTACACAAGCACTGAAGATGTTCCCAAGGCTGTATTTATGCCTTGCATCATCTGTCTGGCAACACAAAAGTCTTTCCAAAGTCTTTATTCTTATGGCCAGGAAGTTAAATGAGGCAATACACTTACCAAAAGAAAGGAAAGCAGAGAAATTCAAGAACTGTCTCAAGCTGGCTTAATACTCGGAATGAAATGTACAACAAACATTTCACATATTCTCACAGCAGCATTTGTACTTGAGAAAACGTTTCTCTGCATTCTGATATTAACCTTAGAAAAGCCTCACTTGAAATCACCCTCTTTGAGCACTCTATGAATCACCCCGTATGCACCCTTGCTCTTTACAGCCCACTTGTTGCCCTGCCACACTGATGTGCCATCCTTTGGATTTCAAAGGACTCTCCAACAAAGAGGCATCACACATTGCTTTCTATAGATCATCTTGAACCTCAGTGACTATTTAACAAAGGCAGATCAGGCACATGTGCATCTCTGGCTGTCTTGAAGAGAGGAAAAACCTGAAACAATGACAATCCTACGCCCTAGGAATTTGACACAAGACAATATTGACAATTTATTTTAATAGGCTGAAAAAGACAACATTATTCGGCTTTACCTAGCAAGCAGCATACAAAATGCAGCAGACACAAATACATTGTTTTAGGTGAAGAAAGCATAGTGTCTATCAAGCACACTAACCATGGCCCAAAAATATGTTATATGAAAGCATCATAGTTATCTTGATTTAGGGGAGATTAAGCAGGAGAGAAACATTAAAAAGTTGTAAGAATCCCTGCTGAGTCTGACACCCAAGTTCTGCTTTCCATGGCTTTCTGTATTTCAGTAAACATGAAATTAAAGTTTTGCATTTCTGTACAGAAAAAACAGCCCACTCAAACACAACACCTTTTATCTATTTTTAAATTATTGTTCAAACTACAAATGCATACTCCGAAATTTTCTAACACACATTCCAACCACATTTTTCCAGCTAAAGCAAACCTTTCCTTCTTGGAGCTTTTAGTTTCTTCGAGTGGGTAATTTGAACCCAAAAAAACACCAAAAAGTTACATTGCAACTGTTGCTCTTAAAGCTAAGTAGCATGGGTAAATCTAGACAAACGTTTTGTTTGGTTTGCATTGCAAAAAGCATTTGGATTTTCTCTGTCTCCCTATTTCACCTATGCAAACATTTAACCAACAATTTAACCAAGACTTCTGACTTGACAAATTAAAAACCTTAAATTCCAAAAAGCAGTCCAAATAAGTCCTTACTTCAGGTAAGTACTTCTCTAGGAGAGGATGACTAATCAAGCTATAATTTTAACTTAAGATGGCAGTAGACAATGGGATGCCAGTCATGTGGGATCCTAACATGGTGGAGACTGCAATTACCTTATGCATATTAACACCCCCACATTCTTGGTTCAACATCCCTCCTCCCTGACCAAACATCACCTGTTCTCATATCCAGGGCACTGGTCTAAGCCATAGGAAGCCACTACTCTTTGAGTGTACTTTCAATTCCTCTTGCTGCAGCTGAGTCAAGTGCTTTCACTAGCACACAAACATTCATTAGTAGAGAAGGTGTCAGATACTCCTCCTTAGGGCATTCAGCAGGTCCAGAAGGCATAATTTACTCTCCTATCTAGAACATTAAGTTGGGCTAAAATATTTGTTTTGGAGGACAGAAATGAGTCAAGGGCTTAACTGTGTGGTCTATCACACTACTATCAACAGGGAAGATACAAAAGCAGTCCAGAGTTTGCAGAGAAACCTCTCCCCTATCACGGAGAAACTTCTCTCTCATAACAGTTTTGACACTTTTTTCTGGTTTTTTTCCTACTTCGTATCCCCTGTCCTCACTCATCACAAGCTATCTGTACTCACTTATTACTAACAGTAAAACTGAGGTAGTATTTAGGCTCAGAAACTGCTTTATGACCATGTGTCTCCACAGACTGCAAGACACAGCACAGCTCTGGTAAAGATGGATCAACTAGAAATCTCTGTCTTAGGTCAGCGAGAGACCAGGCCCCAAGTCCCACAGCAAGAGCAAGAGACCTCTTCAGAGGCCTGTGCTGCTGCAGGCACTGTGCTACAGGCACTGTGCTACAGGTGTGCCCAGTCACCACAGCCATGTAAAGCACTTCTGGATGAGAATGTGCAGAGCCAGCCTTTCACATAACCCAACAGGAGCAGTGGGCCCACACCCCCTCTTTGTGCTAGCCTTGGGCTAATAAATCCTGCCAGGCCTAGGAAGGCTGCAAGGAGTGGGACCAGGCCTCTGAAGCTCACACTGAGATCTCTGCTTACCTGGTTAGAATGTAGATGCAACCAGTACCTTGAACTCCAAAAAGGCTTGTTAGCTTGCACATGTAAAGCATGAATGCATAAGGCTGGCTTGGCTCTAATACTGAACTAAAGCCAAACTCCTCCTGGCACCTGCTGAAGATTGCAGAGCGGAAACATCCCATCTGGAGCCAGCAGGAGCCAGCTCAAGCCCAGGCAGGTCCAGTGCCAAGCCCTCAGTGGGAACCCTTTGCACTGCCACAGCCTCTCTGACCTAGCTCATCCAGCCCCCCTCTGAGGATGGGCATTTCACCATCCCCACTGTCCAGGCTCAGAGAGCAACTGCCCAGGCACACAGTAGCACTGAGAGCAGATTAAATTCAATGGCACAGAGGCTGGCACCATGAGAAGGGAGGGCCTGTGGGGAGCTGGAGTGTGCAGCTATCAGCCACGTGATCTTCTGGGGGCACAATGGGGGATGCAGGGTTGAACAAGTTACAGAATCTATGCCAGTCATCCTCAAAACCAAAGTATGGTTTTCAATATCTGAAAGTATTATTTTCAATAAATAGGGTAAATAAGTAAAAATATTTTGCCTGGAGGACTTTACAGTAACCATGACAGATTTCAAAACACACAAGTGTTTACATACACATAGTCAGCTAGTTGGGCACATACACACAAGGAAAATACTTGTGCACTCTTAAGAGTGGTTTTCTATCATCCTACAAACAAAAAATGCCAAGGTGTGAAAGGGTTTCATGCAGTAGCAAACACTGGTCATTACAAGGTGTTAAGAACAGACAGATAATTTAGTTTTACATGACCAATGACAAAGAGCATGTTTTCACAGTGATATACCAGGAGTAGTACTATTAGTTCCCAGTGATTATAATCCTCCTAGACAAAAAGTTTTACTTCTTTCCTAGATTAATGAAACAAAAAAAAACTAAAAATAACCATTTTTATTTTGAACTACAGTATTAAAAAGAGAAAAATCAAGTATCATTAAAATTAAGCCTCATTTAATAATACAAAAGCTTATGGCATAAGTTACTTAAATATCTTCTTACTCTCAAACCACCACCACTGAGAAATAGTAAATTTCTGTACAAAACATCAAGTCAAAACAATATTGATAGACTATATACTGATAATAAATATTTGCAGTACCAAGCTGAAAAGTTTTCTGGTGAAGTAAATGGTGAGTAAATTTCCACTCAGTGTGGATAGTGATATGAAATCTATCATATTCCCCCATAAAAACAAGAGCAAGTTTTCAGTTTCAAAATCCAGTGGATCACAAAGTAGGTGTAAATCTCTGACAGTGTAACTGTCACTTCTCTTTATCTTAGCCAAACAGCATTTTCTTGCAGATTAATAATACCCTCAATGATAATTAAACCTGAAATTGCTAACTTAACATTAATTTCATCTTAATGAAAAGTGTAACAAGAGACTTCTGTACACTTAGCATTGCTCTTGGCATTTCAATGCTGACTTGACTATGGCAGCAGGAATTTCATAACGAACATTAAGACTGGTAATGGATTAGATATGAATGGAAGCATCTTTATATCTGATCACCTAGGGACATGAACAAAAAACCTGGTGCTGGTGAGTATGAGGCCTATGGAGAGAGCAAGTGACTGAAATCCAATGGAATTAATGAGAATAACTGAAGTTAACATAAATACCACCTTCCCTTTCTGTGAGCTGTGCATTCAGGTCTCCTTTTTCATTAATAAAAGGAAAGGCAAATATCTGGATAATGTATTGGAGGGAAAGCCCTCTCTCCCCCACCCCCCAAAAAAAGAAAAAAAACACCAAAACAAACACTAAAACCAATTGATAAAGTCCATGCCAGCCTTCCCAGAGATAAAGATGTTTGGACGTCACCCAAAACAAGGAGGACAAGGTAGATGCAGATCAGAGATGCGGATGTGTAAGCTGGCTAGGACATGGGATGCTCTAAAGAATGCAAGTCTGCATGGATTCACAAAGTATTAAGACAAATTAAGAAAAGAAAGGTATTGAAGGATATTGGAAAACAAACAAAAACACTGCAGCAACTACAGAAACAAAACCAACACCAATTCAAAAAGCTACCAGGATGAAAAACTACAAGTCTGCATTACATATTCTTGCTGGCACTGTGGTGGTGCAACCTTTATTCTGACCCAGCACGCTGGCTCATACCTGACCCATGGAAGGACTAAATTCCGTGTGTAGGTATCTGCACTAGTGCAGGAAGCTTTTGACAGAGTTTTACCAACACATTGTTCACACCTACAGTGAAGTTCATTAGTGCTAAGGAAGCATTACCGTAAAAGTGCTCTGTCTAAACAGACCACTAACTAAATCAGTCCTGTGAGCACAAATCAATGAAGACATGTAGGTATCTCACCAGGAAAGGAATGGAGAAGGGTTTGTTTGCTTTCTAGCCTCATGGTGTTAACAATTAGATTCACACAAGAGTAGCAGATAATGTTCTCCAACTGAAATGGAGGTTGGGCCACTAGCCAAGCCACATCCCAGCAGGTCTAGCAAAGGGAATGTGCAGTTACTGAACAAACCAGGTCCTGAGCTTTCATTCTAGCTTGCTTCTTTCACAGCAGGCCTGACCACTGCTCACAGATGGTGAATTAAAGCTCTGCTTGATAAAGCATGTCTTGTCTGGCCTAAATATGTGCTGTAGCACAAGATATAGGTGAGGATCCATGGAGTGTAGAAAAGGGGTGAAGGGGAAGGGCCAGAAGCCTGTTTGCTGATGCAGAATCAAATGGCAATGTCATTTCCTCATGCCTGAACTTGTGCATCTCCCAGCAGGACAACCTCTGTGCACAGATGCTTCCTAAAAAGAGTTCCACACCCACCTCCATCTTATGATTTTGATTTCTTAGGAGCTAACCAGTATGATAAATTAATCCCTTTCAATGAACACATAATCCATTTCAGTCAACACCAAAATTTACTATCATTTCAGTCTTTCACTCTTGCACTTAAAACATCAGATTCAACATGATTTCTAATGCACCCACGATGTCTCTTTTCAGAAAATTAAGATTACACACAGTTTGACTTAAAAATGATTAAAATTCTGCCTGTAACAGATGTAAATCAACTACATTTTTTTTAATCTTTTAAAACTTAAGATTTGAAAAAAAACTTGATACCAAGATGTAGTAATAGATAATTGCTCTCAAATACAAATAAAACTTAAGTTATAACCATCAAGTAACACCTAGGGGTAAAGTAATTTTAATAGCTCATCCCTAATCAAGTTTGTCTTGTAAGTTCTGTTGTATTTCATTTTAATCATATTTTAATGAGATTTGCAAAATAGCCCAGTAAGATTGAAATGGGTTACTGTGCTGAGAAGATCTGCCTCAGGGAAAGCAGGGAGAAAAAGACCTGGAACAGACTCCTCTCAGCAGCACATCTCACTGCCTTCATCTGACAGCTCTGTTCTATAGCAGCACGTCTGTGATCAGAGACGATGATACCACAGCCTGCTACACGCTGAATCAATCCAGCCCAGAAGAAGAAAGTGGGAGGACCTTCCTTGATGTTTTAATTGTATATTCCTTTGATAAGAAAAAGATCGAGGGAAACCTTTTCACACGCAAGGCTATTGCCCTAGAGACAGTGTAGAATCTTTACATTTCCTGTGGAAGTATATAAACATGAGCCGAGAGGAACAGGGCAACAGGGAGTGAAAGATGCCTCTAGAGCAACAGTAGGCAACCTCAAAGCAAATTAATATACAAATCTATATTAAACAGATTATTCTTCATCCACAGTAGCTCATTTTCCTCCCAGCTTCATTGTAAGACAACTTTGTACAAACCTCCTGTTGATAACTAGAATAAAAATCAGAAAACACATCAATAATGGACATGTTTTCTTTATTTATGAAGGGATAGTCCTTGACTAGGTTGAAGTCCCAGACTTAACAATTCACATTTTAGGAGCATCCGAGAGTGCCCAGCCTGGCCTCAGACTGGAACCAGGTTCTCCAGCATATGTTTACCCTTAGGTTTGTTTTTAAGCTCTTCTCCATCCCCTGTCCCTGCTCCAGATGGATAACCACTCTCATACTTGCATAACTCCACAAAATAATTGGAGGTGTTGGGTGGGTAGAAGGGTCCATGAGAAACCTGTCTGGATCCCTGAGGCCACAATTTTTCTGTGACCGACCACATCACCTCGAATCTCAAGTGTGTCTAGAGCACTAACTTTCAGTAGAAATATTGGCTGCCCTGGTTAATAAGGAAATAGGATAATAGAGGGTTGAGAACAAAAAGGGCATCTGTTGATAAGAGTAGCTGGAGATACAGTATTATATAAAGCCATAGAGCAAACAGACAAGGGGGGAGAAAAAAAAAGCAAAAAAAAAAAAAGCTGTATCCACAAAAAGTCTTTTCAGACAAAAATATTCTATCCAGAGCAACATCCAAACTCTTGGCCTTATCCATTATATCCAGTACCAAGTTTCAGCAATATGAACTCTGCCTGCTTAAACCCAGCACCCACACTTCACCACCTTTTTCCAAAGGATACTGGCAAGGCTTTGGGCAATATTAAAACATCTTTTCGTGTCATTCAGTTGTTTAAATGCACCAAGTCAACTGTTTCATGTTGGCTACCTCTTCTTGAATACAACCTACCCTTTGCCTTTCTAATCTTAACTCCAGACATAGGAAAACTGAAACTCCCTCTCCTTGCTACACTTTAATTAGACTATGGCTTTGTTTCCTCTTACACATTCAGACGTTAGTCTGTACTAACAAATGAAAGAACTGAAACTGCCATTTGATCCTATCTCTCTACAGGGAAGGGATCTTCACACTCTTGAGGAATCCACTCAAATGAGAAGGAATATAATACCACTGTTATGCACAGCATGCTTTGTTCCCAAAGTTGATTTTCAATTGCATGTAAATCTACATGACCATTTAAATATATTGAAGAGTTACTATTCAAAGGTATTTTCTCATTCTCATTCCAAATTTTCCTCTTAAGAAAACACAATTCTCTCCATGTGGTTTTTCTCTAAATTTTTGCATAGTTCTCATCTGCAGACTGTTTCTTCTCTCAGTTCATCTGAAAACATTTTTCTGCTTTTTCCACACAATTTTCTGAAAGAAATCTTTTGTTATCTTGCCATTACCAGTCACTTACCATCCCCTACGAGCCCCAAGGTTTCCTTTTCTGATTGCCTCCAACTGTCTGTTCTTTCTTACTGTCTTGCCTAGTGAAATCCTTACATTTATATTGACTAAGGAAAGGAGGGGAGGAAAAAAAAGAACAAAAGACGCCTATTTGCAATTTACTGGAAACTTGAATCATAACCAAAAACACAAACCCAAGGAGACATGCCAGCAAACAATGACTGCCAGTCTACCTCAGCACAACCAACGCCCGGCAAAGCCAGAAGAGTCTCTATACATGCAACTTGACAAAGGAGTCTGACTCAGCGCTCTCAGCATGACTACACAGCAGCAAAGCTGTTGGGCTGCCCCCAAGTTACAGCTATTTTGACGTAAGAAAAACTTAGAAATGCATTTATAAGTCAAGTAATCTCGTTGAGAGCACCGAGTCAAACCATCTCTACCCAAGCTGCTGCTTTCCCCACCTCCACAGCCTGTTTTTGGGACCTGGTGGCTGCTCACACACCCAAAATGACACCATCACTCCACAGACATTTGGTGATTTGACAAATTTGACACATTTTAGGTTTTGAGCTTTTATGATGCAAAGGCAAGTAACAGTTGATAAGAGAATGAGCACAGAGTGATGTCAACTATCAGGAAGTGTCTGTATAAAAGTTACACAAACATGTGGCTATTACTAAATTATTACATCTCTGGGGGAGAGAAGGCACATGCTTTTGAGCAGTGCACTTAACCTGTAAGCAATTAAACCAGTTATATTCAGTCTGGGCATGCATTTCCATGTTATAGCAAGGTTGTTTTAAATGTGAATCAAACAGTAGAGATGTTTTGCTATTCGAGATGGAAAAATCAGCCACCAGACTTGCAATTGCTTTATTAAAAATATTTTTTTAATCCTAACATATACTATAATATCAGACATAGAAAAAGAAAACATTGATGGTACACAGCTATGAATTTCCTCCCAACTATTTCCAACAAGGTACTGTGGAG
Source organism: Ceyx melanurus (assembly GCA_024611195.1). Classification (NCBI taxonomy): domain Eukaryota; kingdom Metazoa; phylum Chordata; class Aves; order Coraciiformes; family Alcedinidae; genus Ceyx; species Ceyx melanurus. Next base: position 27,039 of record JANHGL010007712.1, on the reverse strand, counting down.
ATCTCATCTATTATATTCCTTATACACTGTTTTTACCATTCCAAGTTCCAGTAGCTTAGAGTTACTGATGTCTAACTGTTATAGTCCATATTTTTGGACATCAAAGCAAGTTAAAACCAGAGCAACCAGGAGACCCAAAGCACCCAACAGCAGTTACTGGTACTGAACACTACTTGCTAAATGCAGACTAGGTTTTAAGTACTGGAGAGGGAAAACACAAGGTTGAAGCCTCCATTACGGAGTCTGGTTATTATGTGCAGTTCTAAAAATCCTGAGCTAGTAATGTCACAAGAAAGGGAGGCCATCCTGGGTTCTACACCAACCCACACTCAGGCTTATGCTGTTCAATGTGCTCAGAAATGACCTGGAAAAGGAGCATACTGAGCCTCCCAGTGTCCCACACCTTTCTGACTGAAAGGACAGACTGACCACAGTTGTCAGGAGGGCAACTGAAGAGCTTTGCAATATGAAGTCAGCAGACAAAAGAGTAGTCTAAGGTCAAACAAAAAGTGAGGTATACAATGGATTCTGAAATCACTGCTAAAGAGAAAAAAAAACAAAACCAAAACACAAGAATGAAATACTGGATCTGTGACTGTTGTTTATAAGAAAGGTCAGTGCATCCCTCATCACTGGGTGAAAAGAAACAAACCAGGTATTGGGAACACAGCAGAGAAGCATAACATGATTTTTTATGTATACCATATATACATAGCTGATATTTACAGTATAAATCCATGATAGTTAAATCTGTATAATGTGTAATTTTTGCCCTCCCTCTATCAAAAGCCTCTTCTTCAAATCTCAGGAAAAAAAAAACAAACTACAGACACATTGAAAATATTTTTGAAAACAATCTTCCAGTCTTGTCTTCCCTCATGTACAGAAATGTTTACTTCTCTTATGAGAAATAACACAGTATAATTTTAATAGATTACTCTTTTTTTAAGAGACAAACAGAAGTCTGCAAAACTGGCTTTAGGAGACAGATACTTTCTCACTGCGACTCACCAAAAAACATGATGAACTAACAGAATCCAACTTCTGTTTTCTCAAAATGGCTATGGAAGAGATCATACTAAAGACACCACTTGCTGCTGAAAAAAAAAATAAAGTTCTACTAAATATTCCCTCTTACAATACATTTAGCAGTTCTATTATGCAGAGATACTAGTTTATCCTCACATCTCTGACAAAGGGACTGGAGAGAAGCAGTGATCTGCAAATTAATTTATAGTAGCTTGGTACTGACCATTAACAAGCTTGGACATAAAGACAGCTAAACATGCTTGTGCAGAGCCTTGCTAAATGCAAGAGCACCCAGCATCAGCTAGATGTACACTTACATTTCAGCCTGACCCCAGCAGCAGCTCTCTAATCACACAGATGAAAGAATATGCAGCCTGTCAGGAAAGGAACAAAGACCCGTGGCTACAGGAGAAAAGCTCCCTGCTCACTGCATTAGGCTGCTTCATTTGCAGTATTCCAAGCAAAACAGCTCTTGTCAGGAGGTTTTTGACCACCCATTCTCTTTCATTTCACAGTGGAATTAGGCGATATTATCTAGAGCTATTTGTTTGAATCCACAGAACAGGCTGAGCAAGCAGTAACATAGGCTGGGCCACACTGGTTTAACACAGCTTTGGAAAACAGAAGGCTGGATCATCACCACACTCACATCTGCAGAGTAAAACAAACCCATGACCTCTTGGTCAGAGCCAAGACCTCTTCAAGGACACACTTCACCCAGAAAGAAGAAACAGGCTCTTTAGGACAGGCAGGGCAATGAGGAGAGGGGTCACCTTCTATGTCAATGACCATCTGGAGAGCATTTCTCCCACTGGGAATGGATGTGGAGCAGATCAAGAGCTTATGGGTCGGGATTAAAGGGAGGGCAGGGACAGGTGACATTATAGTGAGGGGTCTCCTAAAGGCCACCTGATCAGGAAGACTGAGCAGATGAGATGTTTCTGTGTGTCTCTCTACAGATACATAGAAGCAGCCTCACATTCACAAGCCCTGGTTCTCATGGAGGATAGCACTCTGATGTCTGCTGGAGGGATAACACAGCAAGGCATGAGCAATCCAGGACATTCCTGGAATGCATTGATGATTTCCTTCTCCAAGTGTTAGAGAACCCAATGAGCAGAGGTGCCATGCAGGACCCTGTTCTCACCAAAAAGGAGGGGCTGGTGGGGAATGTAAAGGTCAAGGGCAATCTTGGCTGCAATGACCATGAAATGGTGGAGTTCATGATCCTTAGGGCAGCAAGAAGGGCACAGAGCAAGACTGCTGTCCTGGACTTCATGAGACCAGTCTTTGGCCTCTTCAGGGATCTGCCTGGTAGTGTACCATGGGATACAGCCCTGAAGGGAAAAAAGGGACTCAAGAAAGCTGGTTAAAATTCAAGGATCACCTCATCTAACCTCAGGAGTGATGGATTCCAACAATGAGGAAGTCAGGCAAAAACATCAGGAAGCCTGCATAGATGAAACAGGAGCTTCTGAGAAAACTCAAACACAAAAAGGAAGCCAACAAAGAGCAGAAGCAAGGACAAGTAGCCTGGAAGGAATACAGAGAAATGTCTGAGTAGTCTGGGATCAGGCTACGAAACCCAAAGGCCTAACTGAACTAAATCTAGCCATGTCAAGGGCAACAGGAAAAGCTTCTACAGGTACACCCCCAGGGTGGACAGACACTCCAGTGTATAAATTGGAGCTGTTGGGTTTTTTCTCCAAGAGCAGTAGAGTGAAATAGAGATGGTAAAGAGCTTGTTAGACACTTAACTGTCTAACAACCAACAAAAAAAACCACAAAACAACAACAACAACAACAAACCAAACGACAAAACAAAAAAAAAAAAACAAACACAACCACATACACAAAACAAAAACCACAAAAAAAACCAAAAACAAAAACACCAAACATAACCCAGAAAAAAAAAAGAACACACAGAAAAACCCATATGGATTTTAAACAACTATCTGCAACTCAAGGCCAGGGTAGTTATCACTTGATTTCACACACAAAACTTGGGTAAACATTTCAGTGTCCACAAGCATTCAACATGTATCATTCCACCTTATACAAACCAAGTAGGTTTGGCACAGGAAGCATTTGGCAGTGGTCTGCATAAATCATTTCAAAAAACACTTTTTTCCTTCTCCTGCCTATTCAGAGCTAGCTGAGGATCCAGTGGAGAGAGGGGAAGAACACCAGGGAGCTGCACTGTATCTCCTCTCAACTGAGCTTCTCTCATTATTTACAACAGGAAGAAACTCCATAAAGTTGCACTGACAGTCCTGCAAAGAGAAGTTAGTGTCTGTATCACAGGGTGCTCTTACTAATATCTTCCATTTCATTTTATACTATTTTATAATGCTTTCTTAAGCATCTTATACAGGCCTAAATCATGCAGGTTAAGAAAAGTGAACAGCTCAGTCTTAGCAGGAACTTATGGTCCCCTAAGTGTAGTAGAAGAAACAGTCAGACATGAAGCTTGGTTAGTCCTCACTGCATCTGTGTTTCAGGCATTTCAAGACTATAATTTAGAAATGCAATTTTAAGCACTTATTTTAATCATATTTGTCATATAACCTAATAGCAGAACTGTATTTGCTCGAATACATTTAAAGCAGTGAATGGAAGAGGTCTGTGGTTAGCATGGAAAGACAGAGGAGGCAAGAAAAAAAAAACAAGATTCTTTTTGTTTGACTTAGTTACTGAAATGTGTTCTTCCACCACTGAATGATCCTGTTTCAATGGGAATACCCACAGATCATTTTCATCTGAAGGAGATGACTGCATCACTACTTGGAGTAAGCTGCCAACTGACTTCTTAAATATTTCATTCTCCCCTTCCAAATACTGCCCCTGTTTCAGCACTTCATAGGCAGACTATGCACACAGCTAGAAAGCACTACCCCACTGGTCTGAGTTACTCAAGAGCAGGGGTGTGAAAGGCATGCAACTCACAAGTTTGTCATGGATCAGACTGGCATTTAAGAGTTGAGCTCACACTAACTCCTGCCTGCTTGAAACTGAGGGGTATGGGGAAAGATGAACTTAGCAGGAAGCCATGGGCTTTCTCAGGGCTTCTTTGGTATTCAAGGAACATCAAGCTTCACACCCCATTGTATTTTGATCTCTTGGAACATAAATTGTATGCAATCACTCAAAAGCAGCTTTTCTTAAGATGCCTTCCAGCAAGTTTTTACCAGAAATTATCACCATCAAAAGTTCTCAAATTGAGCATTGCACTTCTCTGGTCTTTCAGAAATAATTATCATCCTGCAGAGCACACCAGCATCCATCTGAATTCTATCTAGAAATGGCAGATTGAGAATATAATAGAAATTTAGCTTTTAAAAGGATAGACTCTGATTATCTTCATAACATTCTAACTCTTGACGGCCTGTAGCATTTGGGAGTTTTATTTCTGTACTTACAGAACAGAGCTCTGCAGAAAAGAAAACTAAGCCAGTGGGAAAACCATGTAGTTGTAATAAGAGATATGAACACGAGTCCAGAAAACAAGAAAACCTTTATTCTTTCAATAGAAGAAACAAAGCCACCTGGATGCAATCCTGTGTAATGTGCTTTCGGCAAACCTGCTTTAGGGAGGGGTTGGACTAGAGAACTCTTCCAATGATTCTGGGGTCTAGATGCAAGCCATAGGCTGGGGTGTTTTGGTATTGGAATGTAAATATGCAAACAAACATTTCACAAGTGCTTAAATCAAATCCATCTTTTGTTTGTTTTTAACTCCTCTAATTTTCTACCTTTTCTTCCTTGGCCGGTGTTTCTTTCATGCGCCTTGTAATACACAAATGTTGCCAAATGTTTCCCAGTGAAAAACACCAGGGTAATAAGGGTTTGGAAGAAATCCAGTGCTCAGTCTAGAAAATGTCAACATATTTAAACAAAACTGAAGAAAAGCCATAGTGAAATACAAAAAACTGAAGCTAGTTTGGGCAGGGCAAGTCATGCTTGCAGTTCAGTCTGTTAATAGAGAAGCTTGGCTGCTGAGCACATCAGACACTGTAGCTTTCCAAAGGAAACACTACCTTTCTAAGACTCTCTCATGTCTGTCTGAGAGGGAGTGGCACATTTCAGACATTGAGAGTATAAAGCCATGACAACAATGCAGAGTCACATGAAGCTGTTTTGTGCCAGCTGTGGAACCTTCCTGAAATTTCATTCACTAAAAGGTCAAGAACTTGTGGTACCGTACATATGAGGCCTTTTAGAAACTATTTGGAATTCCACTGCCTATAAGATTTTCCTTGTGGTTCAGTAAAAAACTAACATTTCACCAATTAGGTTGGCAGTGTGACATGTCCCCCACACGTATTCTGCCCTGCAGGAAATGCATTTCATCTTGTGTTGTTTTTGGAGCCACCATCCCTCTGCCTTAGGAACAAAGTTCTAGGAGGTATGATAGACAGCAGCAATTTCTAATTTTAGATAGGCAAATCAGATTGTAGTTATCCTAAACAAAGAAGCTATCCACCTTGAAAGACATTAAAACATAGTAATTCAGACTTTCAATTCATAATTTTAAATCTAAAAAAATGAAGTAATGCAACCTGAAAATATCAAGGATTTGGAAGCTGGCATTCTGCTGAGCCTAATCCTAATGTGCTCAGTTATAATCAAACATATATAACCCAGCAAAATGTAGCCTCTGGCTTAAAAACAATCCTGTATTAAAGCCATAGGTAATCTGTCTTACATAATACTATTTGCATTTTTTAATCCTGTTAAAAATACTTGTGACATCAAATCAATGTCTTCTATTCACAAATGCAGCATCCAAACCAGGAGTTGCACTCAAGTAGCAGACCTGCTTTTGAGCCTTTATTTTATGAGCAAACCTTTGTAGAATTTGGGGTACACAAACAGCACAGTAGTATTAGTTTAAGCTTAGTTCCCTAATATTCATGTTTGTACTAAAATACTATCACCACTTGTCCTAGGAAATTAATCTAGAGCCTAAAGTTCCAGTGTAGTAAATTCTTCACATCTACAGTGGATGGTATAAATATGTCTTCTTAATAAAACAGATGATAAATTTGGGGTTGGAAGATAATATTAAACCTATTACACTAACATTTCTCAGAAAGGTATCCTACAGAGTCCAGTAGATTTTCAAGTCCTGAGCTGGTATAGTGTTGTCTGATGTTTTCTTCAAATTTGCAAATTCATTTGCCACACATCCCACCAACTCTGTCTTTCACTTAACAACAAAGGTCCATGTAGCCCAAAATCTCATTTCTGACAGCAACGAAAAGCAGATTATCAAGGCAGAAGTACCCATTTGTGGCAAATACTTTGCCAGTCTTCAGGATCAGAAGTTTGCTGCAATTTTCCATTGCTCAGCTCTACTGCTATATTGTCTTACTGAACTACTAACATTTTTACATCATTGTTGTCAATGTGGCCTCCAATTTCAGAAGCTATAGTACAGTATTTGAAACACTACATGCTGTTAGTAGCAACAGCTGTAAAGAAAGCAATAAACACTAGTATAGAAATACACTTAAAACATGCTGTGCTTCTATTAAAAGGCAAAACACCATAAATATTTTTCCAGAAGCTTTTTCAGGTGTGTATCAGTTCCTTTATCTTGATTTTGCTATCAAATTATGGTCTAAAACAATTTGTAACTATGGAGAGAAAAAAACAGAATGAACAAGCACATCCACCAGTAAGACTCTTGGGTGTCAGGATTGTATCTGTGTGCATACCCAGCACACTCAGTCACCAGCTTCCAACATCACCCAGGGACTGTTCAGCTGAAATCTCTGAAATCAGCCCCTTGTGCCCCCACACAGCATGATGCTGGTCCAAGCTCCTACCTGCCTTTACAATAAGGTAGTTGGTAAACAGGACCTCTCCAGCTGGGAACTGTGGACAGTCCATGAAGTTACCCCAGGCAGCTCCTGCTGTGCATAGATCAACTGACAGGAGTTGCCTGTATGCTTAAATATATAAATAGCAGCCCAGGTGAAGAATCTGACATTCCAGAGATTCCCTGCAGCAGCCAGAACTATTCCTGGTTATGTACCAGGCTCCTGTATATATGCAAGACAGCCAGTAGAAGTTTTGTTCAGAACTTAATGTAACCAAGAGGAACACATTGTGCATCAGCAGCAGAAAACATTTGAAGTCTCATCTAAAGCAATTGAAGAGATTCCCATCACCATCCAGTGAAGGACCATCAAACACTATCAAGAGATTAGATGGCCCAAATGAGCATTACCCAACACAATAGAAACCAGTTAATGACTTTTCCCACCCATCCTTTAAACAAACAGCTGAGTACACCAATATCAAGAAAGCTATTTGGAGGCAAAGGATTACATGGTCTTTCGCAGAAAGCACTTCCCAACACTGGCCATCATGGTAAGTCTACTCATCTGCATCTGTGTTGTTTCCTTAATGGTTTCCATATTGAAATTTTCAGAATATTATCTAGAAATACTTGTTTTATCAAAGTTGAACTGAACTAAGTGACAGAAAATGATCAAAAGCCCAATTCAACTTCAGATGTATCCTAGAGGCATTATTCCCATTTTATGTAGATAGAGCAGAAAAAGCCCTAAAGACATTTTCATGTTATCTTGAAGTAATGACACCAGATGGAAAAATAAAACTCCACACATTTCTCACATTTTTTCTCAAATACTTGAAATAAATTCACTATATAACCAGTGTTCCTGCAAGTTCTTCGAAATACTACCCAGACAGGCTTAGAACAGTGTTTCCCCAAGTGAAGGTTCCATCTACCACCTAACAAGTTCTCAGATTAGTCCAAGTATAATCATCTTTGCAACCACAACACCCAAGAAAGCTTTTATTTTTAATTTATTTTTCAATTATTTTCTTTCCTTTCTTTTCAGCTGGGAACTGGTGCTGCTGAGCAGTGCATTCATCACCTCACAAGGCGTCTTTCCCGCTTTTCAGCTTTGTACTTTTTTCCATGCCAAAGAGCAGGTCAATGAGCATCACCTGGCCATGCTGGTTCTCCAAATTCTATAATGGTGCCAGCTTCCTTGGCCATCTGCAGGATATGGCATTTTCTTTACAGTATGATTGTTAACCTTCCAGTACTACAACAGATGGATATATATTCAAGTTTTCCTTTCCACATTCCCAATAACATTAAAGGCCTCAAATGCGGCTTCATTAATTGCAGAGAAACGCTTCTGATGAGTGAGGGGCACTGAATGAAATGCTCCTGAAAGAGGAAACCTTACACCAAACACATCCTTTCACAAACTGCTCTGCTATAGAACATTACAACAAGAATGTTTTCTAAACATGAATATAAGTACTACAAAAATGTACTGCATCATTCTTATTATGTCCAGGAGCTGTAATCATAAATTACAGTATCCTGAGGATTGGTACTGTATGGACAGCTAGCCACAGCCCCAAAGAACACACACAAATTTGCAAAATAATTTTACATGAAAATTCATTATACATATTAATATGAATTCATTATACAGCAAACAAAGGATTTAAGATGCTTACTTCAAAGTCTGCCTAATTATGTTTAAGTATGCAAGCCTTCTTAAAAGGAACTTCCAAGTTTTGTTTTACAGTTCTTTGCCTACTATTACACAATTGCACTCAAGATTTACATACTAATTACTCACCTGTGCTGGAATAGCAGGTATTTCTAAATCTATCATAGGATGATAGAAACAGCAATGAAGGGATAAAGAAGACAAGGAAACTAAAGAAATAAAATGTTGCTCTTCTGGGTCCTACTTACAGACTTGTGTCTAATTTTGGACTCTGTGCAAGTCTTTGTTTGAGGATTAGTGTTCAGAAATGGAATTACACTACCAAGGTTGAGTGACATTGTGCGTTCTGTCAGAAAACTGATAGGCTGTTTTTCCAGCAATATTTAATGCTATAAATCACCAATGGCTCTGGTTTTTGACACATAATATTTAATGTTGAATGGAAATACATTTAAAGGTACATAAAATGTTTTACATTTCAAGTAGTATTTCAAGGCAATGCCACACAGTGTTAGTTTAGTACCCTTTTTTGTTAATTATCAAACTACTATGAAACTGGGGAAAAATTATAATAATCAAGTAACCCATTATGAAATGCAAATTCATAATTCCACTAATCTGAAATCTATTTTTAGAAATTATCAACTATAAGTCAAAGTAGTGCAGTAGCTCAACACAGTGAATTAAAAATTATTTCCCACAATAAAACCTCTCACAATTGAAAGCAATACTGAACAACTTTTATAGACATACATTTAGAAAGAGATGTCTCACTACATCCTTTTCCATCCAGGATAAGTCAGGCACTCAACATTAGGGATCAGCATTATTCTGCATCTTCAGAAACATATGTGCCTGTACTAGCTTGCAATTTCATTTCAGCATTTTGTCACAGTTCAGATCTCCATACACATACATAGGAGCGCATGGAATAATCCCTGTGCACAGATCAAGACACCATCAGTGAAAGGGCATTTTTTCCACTTGTGAGCAGCAAGACAAAGAACAGATGAACTGTCTTCATGACAAGAATCTTACAACTTTTTTTTTTTTTTTGCACTATTTGCAAACGCAGACAATGCTTAACACTTACAAGCATCATTCACTACAACAACAGCTTGAGGTTTTGTTCTAGGAAATAAAAGAAATCATAGCTCTAATCTGTTAGTAGCTATTTGTATGTATTTAAATAGACCTTTTCTCTTTGCTGTCTCCACTTGATGTTCCATACTTCCTTCTGGTTTCAACACTTTCTTACTCTTTTCTCTTCAAACCCAATTAATAAGTGGTTTTATGAGCAGTCAAACCAGAAAGCTACATGTGTGATTTGAACTGTCAATATATTCTCCGTTGATATCAACAGGGAGGGGAAACCTCTCTGAAATCCTTGACTCCTTTAGGACACCTCAGAAAGAAAATAAACACACCCACGTGTCCATAGACCAAAGGCTAACCTTCCTACTAATGCCAACTTCTGCTTCCAGCCTGACACCCCTTGAACTTCCAGCAGCTTACAACTGCTGCGTGTGTCCTCAGCAGTACTGTCTCTGACACTGTACTTAAGGGACAGAATTCAGCCCTTGTGAAGGGCTGCCAAGTCTTATTTTAACTGAATTTTTCAAAAAGCCTGATAAAAAAAAAAATCAATTGATTATTAACAGCAAGCCAAGTTTATTTGTAGGCATTTCTAGGCTTCTTGACATAGTCCAATCGACATATTAGTCAACTGATCTATGAGGATAGAAATCTTAATAAATCACTAATTCCTATGATGCTCCTGAGGATCTGATGCTGTCAGTTCTGCTACTGCCTTTCCCTGAATGTGGAGAGAAATCCACATTTCAGTGCCAAGGGGGTAAAAAAGCTGTGAATACATGAAACTTTAGAAATAAATGGAGAAACTCCTCCAGATAGAAGTTTTTAGGATGACATCTGCAAACTATCTTATAAAGAATTCCTCCAAAAATCCTGCTGTCAAGGGAACTGGGCCTACTGGACATGACAGCAGGGAAACTGGAAATCTGGGGCAGCATTTAAGGCTATTTTGACCATGGTTCACCCCAGCACAGATGGAACAATACAGACCCCCAGAGAGCAACCAAAGCTCTTCAGACTTGCTTCTAAAGAATACTGTGACTTTTAAAAAATGGGATAAAGACTTGCCTTTCCTTACAAAAACTGCTTAGGTTGTAGAGCAGTAAATGCCAATACATGACACACTTTCATTAAGTGCCTGCATTCATAGCAAGAAAACTCAACTAAAATTACTGAACATCATAGTTCAGCATAAGCTACAGCATGGCATAACTAAAACCAGCTACTTTACTGAAGTAATTAATTTTAGGCTTATAATATATTTTATATACTTTGAAGAGCAAGATTACTTTAAATGACAAATATTAAAAAGCAAAAGAAGAATATGCAAATTGAGAGATCCTTATGAAAACACAACCTGTAATTCAGGGAGAACTAAATTATTCTTTAACTACAAGACAGAAACTATTGAGAAATGAGACAATTTTTTATTTCAAATAAAGATGGACACAGTCCTGGAAGCATGCTTGAATTACAGGTACTGGACTCAATATAATAGTAAATTAATTAAGTTTAACAGTCATTATTTACAGGTCAAACTACATGATGTGATTAACTGTTCTGACTTCCACTGTAGAAATACAAAACCACAGATGAATTCTGAACAGATAATTACTTTCATCTTACACTGACAAAATATAGTACTATTAAATCTTTATGAAATTCTAGGCATCTATACTGTGTTACATACTCAGTCGTCATATTTTCACAGGCATAGGCAGTCTCTAAGGTTTTTGTTTTGGATTCATTAAACAATGTGTCTGCCCTCTGGTGGTCACACACACCTTCATATATCCCCTTTTTTTCCCCCCAAGCACTTGATACAGCTACTGCTTACAAGATCCAGCAGATAATTTAGCTTTTAATCACCCTGGGCTGGCTTTTTTCCAGTTATGTAATAGCTTGATTTCAATTTTATCATACAGTAATAGCCCACATATAATTTACTATTTCCTTGTTTTGTCCCTATCTAGAACTATGTTTAGACACCAATTTAAATGCCCAAACTACAGGAAAGCAGAAAACATGCAAAAATACCCCAGAATAAAGCAGTTTCAATTGCTATTGAGTGTACTGTCTGGGAGAAGATGCTACACCTTATAATACACTGAAATGTTTGCTACTAGTCTCTAAGGTCCATAAACACATGAAATGCTTCTGAGGAAAAACACAGATACTTAAAAGGTTATTTATACATGAAAGGCATCAGAGCTGTACTAAATATAGTCATAGAAGTCTGTGCATTTTGCAAGATCGATATGGACAAAAAATGTAGTAAGAACTAGGGTCTTCAGTCCAGTTATTATACTGCTCATCTAATAGTCACATGATGCGTTGCTGGGTGACTTGGTCTAGGTGATCCTGCTCTGGCAGGGGGGTTGGACTAGATGATCTTCTAGGTCCCTTCCAATCCCTAACATTCTGTGGTTCTATGGTTCTATGTTAGCTCCTGTAAGAGGGAAACAGTCATGCAGCCTCCTTCCTTCTTATAATATACACCCAGGAAAAAATAAAGCCTTCAGTCAGAGGAGGAGTAGGTAGTATCCTCTCTCCCTCAGGATTTTGATGCTTTTGAAGAGATTATATTATGTAAAAAACAGACAAACTTCAGAAGGATTAAAAAAACACTTGGTATGTAGAACACTGACATTAGATTTGCTGGTTGTTTTAGATGTCTAACCAAAAACCAGCTCACGAGTAGACAAAAGCAAGCCAAACTATACATAAGGTATGTATAGCTCAAGTATGAAGGGTGGGTTCCTTCACACTTCCAGAGGTGTCCCAGACAGCTTTCTAGCATTACTTGGACTAGGTAGCAACAGTAGTGACAATAGTTCCCATCTGCCCGTATGTCCTAATCAAACCTATGCCTAGGGAAGAACAAAAATACCTGCAGTTGAAAGCTTGGAAGTCTGTGGATTCTCTGCAACAGCCTCAAGAATTTATGAATTATAAAGAATATATGCACCCCCTTCCACCTTCACAGCCATGATGCTCCCCATCTTTAAGTGACTCTGAACTTCACAATAAAGAACAAATAATAGAGAAATCTTCCACTTCTGGTGAAGAGACCATAGCCCGTCCAATACCTTGAACCACAAGGGCTCTCATCATGACTGTATTACACACTTGGCCACTGCAATACTGACATTATTTCCTCACACTAGAGAGACAGCAACAACTGCCTTGAAACGTGACAGGATTCTGCAACACATCACACTGTTGACTCCTGCTTTTAGTGCTACTCAGAAGTTAGTTAATGATGTGGAAAATGGGTTGCCATTATGTCCTGAACTGATTTAACAACAACAGCAAAACCTAATCACACTGGAACCATTACTGCTCATAACTGAAAATGCTCATAATTCATGGAGAACACAACTCTTCACAGCAGCCATATCCAGAACACAAAACTGACGACTCCAAGACCCCAGAAAGCCTGGAGGCCTCAGTCTAACCAGCACTGCATGCAAAAACTCCATTGCTGTTCTTAGAGCTCCCCTGTTGTCAACTTGCTCAGGTCCTGGACAATTTTGGAAGGATGGCAAAGAAGCTTCAGTTTTAAATACCTAGCCAGAAAGGATTAAGTAAACCATAACAATAAAATGACTTGCACAGCCTACTTCATCTCATCCAAGAAGAGAAACAGATTTTGATTGTGGCCACATAATTGCAACAAAATTACCTACTCCCTCAAGGGGACTAAACTTTCTGTTGTACATTTCATTTGTTTGAACACCACAGAATTGGTCTACAGGTTGAGGGGCTTAGGGGAGAGACCCACAGTTTCCCCCGACTCAAAGCAGCAGTAACCAAGCCACTATAGCTGGTTTAGCCACCAAGGAACAAGCATGGACAAGTTACTTCTTCCTGATACTGTTTGAATATTGTAACAAGGCAGCCACATGAAGCACCTCCTGCCTTTTGATTCCCCTGGAGATGTGAACAACAGCAGGGTAGGAATGCCCACTCTTTAGCCTTGCAGAGAAAGGGACCATCTATTCTGTTGCAAAAGGTAACGTGTATACAAACCTACTGAAGAACAACACTGAATTCTTAAATAGCATTGAAAAGACCTTTAAATGTCAGGGAATATGACATGAAGATAACAGGGGTATGTATGTAATATTTTCCTTCAAAATGCTCCATTTAATAATTCCTGGGGGGGGGGAATGCACAGAACACACACAACCCTTCACCAATAGCAAGATAAATTCTTGCTTTTATTGTGCTCCCCTTCAAGTAACTCATTTCCCTGCTTCTGACCTGCTCTTCAAAATTATTCCTTCTCTTGGGGCTGGTTGCACTTCCCACCTCACACCAAGGAGCTATCCCCGGCTTCAGCCCACACACTTCTATACACAAGTGGTACAGCCATTCCCTCTCCAGTCCCTTAGAGCCCCAAGACTGTTGTTGCCTTTTCAAGACTTCCAGTGAATTTTATTCCCAACTTCCTCACTACTACCACTATCTAATGTAAAAGTCAGTAACATCATAATCCTTCTCTTCACACAGTGGTTCTCCTTGGCGATATTTTGCCCTTCCCATGCTACAGTTGAATACTATTCCTACTGAATATAGGAACATTTTCCTTGGCCAGTACCACCTATGCCCCAGTCAGCTGACTCCACAGTACTGGAGAGCTGGTGTCTGACACAGAGCTCATACAAAAGGCAGCTTTTGCACTCATCAGTTGTACACAGTGCCTCCGCACACACACTGCCTCTACACACAGCTGTGACGTTGTACAGGCAACTGCTTCACATGATCCCTCAAAGTCAAGTTGGGCAAATTCTGTAATGCTGAAAAGATGGAAAAAGAGGAACTAGAAGCAAGAGGCACAGTTCAGAATGACAAAGAAAATCTGTACTCAAATATAAACATTGTCAGTTCCTCATGTAGGGAGCAGCATATAGAAAAAGTATGTTAATATCTTGGGTGGCTGTCTGGAAAACCTTAACCAGTGGCCAAAGCATAACTCATACAACAGGGAAGTTGTAGAAATCAACTTCTGTTTTCCCCAAACAAGCTGTATAACAGTAACAAGTTCATACTTCAAGGCAGAGGAAATCAAAAGGTGACATCTATCTAACGGTGTAAAGTATCAGGACAGCTGTATTCCCACTGGGACACATTCAAATGCAGCCACCTTACATGAGTATTGACAGAATTTAGAGACTACAGTCCTACTAGTTCTGGCCAATTTAATTGACAATGTAGACAGATAGTTCCTTTCTAGAGTGGCTGTTTTTTAAAGTTATCACGTCCTCAGAAGTTGAACTGGCCTTTTTTTCCTAACTAGGCTATTTTTGTGCATCTCAGAAGCTCTGTCTGAAATGCTGCTTTTTATATAAAGTTTGGTTGCTTAAAGTATAATGGGGGTACTGTGAGCTCTTACAGAAACATTTTATGATGCAAGCTGTTATGCTTCCATACTAAAAAGTTAACAAGGGGAAAGCTGTAATCACATTATGAATTGAGCCATTTCAAAACCAAAACAGTGTATTCACAGAATGAATACTAAGATACATTTATCCCAATTCATGCAGCAAAACAAAGAAAATCTGAAAGGTTCTTACAACAGTTAATAGAGAATCCAGATGAACCTTTCTGTACTTATTCAACATTTACTAGAAGGGAGAAGCTGAAGACCAATCCAGAGGAGTATTTGCAATGCAATTAGGCTAGACAAGTAAGTCTGAATGTATGCCAGCTGCAGGAGCCTGCCCTTAATTCACACAATCAAATGTCTAGTGTGTCACACTGTCTAGCATCAGTATCTCCAGTATTAGAAGTCTCATCAGATATGTACTTGTTTACTGAGCGTCTTAATCGGCATCTGAACACATCTAGCTGTACCTTCTAGCAGTCTATATGCCAGTCCATCACCATCTGTCAGTTAAAGCCTCCACAGACAGAAAAAATAAAAAAAATCAATTCAAACAAATGTGTTGGGCACTCAAACCAAGTGATCGTTCACATTTCAATATAAGACTTGAATTCCTTTTCAGTGTTCTTCAACTTTGACCCAGCTCTACCCCCTCCTTCACTGAAAAGGGCAAAGACAACAGCCCAGCAAGTGGGACAGGCAAAACAGACCTTCTTTGTTCACTTTTTCCCTTTCAGTTTTCTATGGAGGTAAATAACTGAAAGCTCAGCCAGCCTCCAGTAGCTCAGAAGAAAGCAATATAGCTGGCTTGCAACCATCCTTTCCTGATTAACAAACAGTAGGACAAAACTTATGGTGCATCATGTTAATCTTATTACTGCAGATTAACTCTTCACAAATTGCTATAATATTATATTTACAAGACAGTATTAATAAATGCCTGTTACAGTATTTTTAACACCAAAGTGAACAGGCAATACACATGCTTACCAAGTTAAAGCACAAACAATTTTTACTGCAGCGAAAGTATAACTGAATTTTTTGAATGCTGTCAGCCCACTCAGGAAGGCAAAACCAAATTCACTGCATATTGCCCAGCAGACAACCTCCTACATTATTGCCTCAGCTTACATTACTGAGATATACTTTCTCTTGTACGGCTTCCCATTTTACCAACTCTGTTCATAAAACATTGCAAAACCAACGTGCTGGGTGAAAACTAAACAGCTTCACTGTACTATTTCAACACAATGGAAGGTAAATAGTGGCAATTCAGGGTGATTTGAGACAAATTAATTAAATTACAGACTAACAGCAATTCCACAGCTGCAGGCAAAACAGATTTAATTTTTAGGCTGATTGAACTATTTGAGTGGTGTAATAATTTATTAACAAAACCTCAAGCCCTTAGTGTATTCAGTATGTTTTATGTCTGCATACCATGGAGAGTCATTCCCCTACAGCAGGAAGAATGGGCAGACTGGCATTAACTTTTCCTGACTTGAAACTGGAATCCTCAAACCAATAACATCTGTCAATAGGAGAGACATCTCATTAACCCCAAGATATTCTAACTTGGTTACTAAAGCTTCTGCTATCACCTTTCTGAGCAGAGAGAAACACTAAAGCACAAGCAGCTAACAAGGGTTATCAGTGACCCTGAATCCATCACTTCATTGCATTTCCTGAAAGTAATGACCACTTCAGAGAGTCAAATTATTTTATTACAACCCTTCTTACGAAACAAGCTGTGGTATATGTGATAAATACTATACTTTCTGCAAGAAGATAGAAGAATAACAACTAAGGCTCTGATTCTGGTGATCTCCTTCACCTTGAACGTTATTCCTTTTGAGGGTTTTGGATTTTTTTTACCATGGCCAGTAAGACTAATTACAGAACACCAATACAAGTGTGATTAATTGTGGATTTATCCTCTAAGTAGTGAAGAGGTTTTCAGCTCCATCATTAACACCAGCTGGTACACACTACCCCAGCATCCAGCATGGTCACACAGCTGCACAGTTTCCCTTCAGCTACAAGGCCCTTGCAACAAGCCAGTATGTGAATTCATTCCATGGTTCTGTCAACATCAAGCAGCTTCCTAGTTCTGCTTCTTTACATTCAATACTCTCAGAATACATCACTTGCTCAATTCTGTATCAGTGCAGTCTGACAGCTAATTTTAGACACCCAACAGAATTTTGCAGTACTTCAAAATACAAATAAGTAACTCTCCCAGAATTCAGTATCAAACTAACAACTCTGGTCATTTGCTTTTCAATTTCTATTCTATTTAATATTAAAATATACTGCACCTGCAAGTCAGTTCCCAGACTTCTAGGTCTTTGGAGCTAGTATGTAACACTGTATCATCCTTCTCTCAGGCTGACAGCCTCTGACAAAGAACACCAGCAAGATGCATCTCTTGGCATATGTGCTGCTCTCAAAGTCCAGAGGCCTCCTGATGTTGTACACATTCCATGCATAGCCCCATATAACTGCTATCCACAAATTATCACAACAATTATGTGAAATTACAGAAGTAGACATTATTACAGTTGCACCTGTTAGATGCAATTAAGTTCGCAGGTTTCATCTACCTTTCCCCTAACGTACTTAATTAACAACATGTAACAGAGAAACATGCAAAGACAGGGAACCAGCCAGTTAATACAGGCTTCTTGACTCAGCAGAAGGTTGTTTTGAATACCCAGTGTAAAGCTGGACTTTTGTGGATAAATTAATATCTTATCATGGTCTGTAGGTTTCACTGTAGAGTTACACATCACATTTTCAATTGTTGTCTCTAACTATACAGACAACTACAAAATAGTATGCCTTTCACAGAGTGCCTGTCAATATGGAACAGCCTTATTGACTGGGCTGAAGCACACTATGATCTTAAATATTTAAACATCTTGGCATTATTAATCAGATAATGTTTACAATTCGCCTCTGAAGCCTTGGTCTGAACACATTTCAGACTTCAAAACTAACACATCTATGATGAAGAGCACAGCAGTAACAGAAGGTTTAGTTAATTATTACTTTATAACCAAGAGTATTGGCTACTCAGACTTGATTGCGATTTTTTGTGTTAATCGCCACCAAGAGAGAAAAAGAAGAAAACACGGAACAGATCGAGATCCATCCACAATTTACCGGCTTATACCGAAATAACATTAGCGTTGCTACTCACTGCAAGAACCGCAGGAAAACAAACAAACAAAAAAAACCCAAACAAAACCAAAACCAACCCACAACACCAAAACCGATCAAACAAATAACAAACAAACAAAAAAGCACTGCTAAATTAGCGTGCAAAAGCCGAGCGGCGGGATCCCAGTACTTCAGCACAGACAGCTCCTTCTCCCGCACACGCCGCCAGCCACCGCCCCCGCCGGGCCCTCGCCCCCGCCGGCCAGCGCACGAAATGGCGACCTACCCGCCGAGGGACCTGGCCGCCTCGTAGCCGCCGAGCGTCTCCGCCCGGCCCGGGGGAGGGAGTCGCTCCTCGGCTACGACGTACCCGGGGCCGGTCCGCCCGCCCGCCCCCAAGAAGTGCCCAACCGACCGCCGCGGCATCGGGCGGGCTCGCCAGGTGCTTCCGCACAGCCCCTGCCGGCGGCCCCCGCACAAGGTCTCCGCGCGCCGGGGGACTAGGCGCTGCCGCCCGAGGTGGGGCCGCGCCCCCTCACCCGTCCCCTCAGAGAAGCCCCGGAGCCTACGGCGGAGCCGGCCCAGGCGGTGTCGGGCGACGCTGCCGGGTGGGCTCCACACCCGTCGGGGTGGCCGGGCTCTTCGCCGGGAGCTACTACCCGCTGCCGGTGCGGCGGCGGTCGCGGCACCTCCCGCAGCGTGAAGCGCGGCACGGTGAAAGGAACGGCCAGGCCGGTACTCACGGTAAGCCGCAGCCTCTCCGCCCGGGGAGAGGGTCGAGGAGGACCCGCGACCGCGCTCTTCTTCTGCTTCCTCCTCCTGACCCCTCGGCAGCTCAGCGAGAAGAGCCGAGGCAGGCGCGCTCCCGCGCCTATCACCTCCCCAGCACCCCCGCCCCGTGTCCGGGACCGTCCCCGCCACCCATTGTCCCGAGTGTCTGCTCCAGGGGCAGCGCGGCTGGTAAAAGGGTACCGCTCGGAGCGACCCCGGGACGTGCGGAGCCCCTAGGTTGCAGGGTGCCGGGAGTCCGCACCGGGGTGCGAATGGGACAGACATCGGGTCCCTGGGACGAGCTGAGAAGGGATCGGCTAATAAATGGAACCGGGACTCCCGAAGCGCGCTGCGATAGGGGTTGGGCTGCGCAGCACCGAGAGCGCAAACTGGGCTATAAACGGGATCGGGCTACGCATCCCCGGGAGTGCGAACCGAGCGGCGAATGAGGCCGGGCTGCGGAGCACCTAGTGCCCAGCCAGGGTGGCAGCGGGGAGCGGCCAAGAGCGGGCCGGGCGCGGAGCCGCGCACTGACTCAGCCCCGGGCCGTGACGCGGCGCGGGGCGGTCGCTGCCGTCTCCATATAACGCGGCGGCGGCCGGGCCGAGCTCACACCGCGCTTTTCTGAGAAAGGAGGGACTGAGAACTGGGCAGACATCGCCTTCCTCATCCTTCTCCTTCCTCTCGGCATAAGCTGCCCCTTTCCTGGCTTCAATGAAACTGGCAGCGATGATCAAGAAGATGTGTCCCAGCGAGGCTGAGCTGAGCATCCCTGCCAAAAACTGCTACCGCATGGTCATCCTGGGCTCCTCCAAGGTGGGCAAGACAGCCATTGTCTCACGATTCCTCACTGGCCGCTTTGAGGAGCAATACACACCCACCATCGAGGACTTCCACCGCAAGTTCTACAGCATTCGCGGTGAGGTCTACCAGCTTGACATCCTGGACACGTCGGGCAACCACCCCTTTCCAGCCATGCGCCGCCTCTCCATACTCACAGGTACTTGGATGGGGAACACCAGAAAGAAAGGGAGGGTTGCCTTGCCAGATTTCAGGCTTTCTTGCCCAGTTTGGAAATGTTCTCTCTAGTCCCGGGAGAAGGGAAGTGGGATTTTGTGCGTGTGTGGTGTGGGCAACTTTGCTCCCTGCACAGGTTGGATGGGATGATGCAGGACCCAGATGCTGCTTGGTTCTTACCCCCCAAGTCTCTAAGATGGTTTAGGCAGAGGATCTTGGTGTGTCCTCATCCCTGCAGTCATCTCACATTCTCACTCTTTGTCCCCAGGTGATGTGTTCATCCTTGTTTTCAGCCTGGACAACCGGGACTCCTTTGAGGAGGTGCAGCGCCTGAAGCAGCAAATCCTGGAGACCAAGTCATGCCTGAAGAACAAAACCAAGGAGAACATAGAGGTGCCCCTGGTCATCTGTGGCAACAAGGGCGACCGGGACTTTTACCGGGAGGTGCAGCCCCGGGAGATAGAGCAGCTGGTGGGAGGCGACCCCAAAAAATGTGCCTACTTTGAGATATCGGCCAAGAAGAACAGCAGCCTGGACCAGATGTTCCAGGCACTCTTTACCATGGCCAAGCTGCCCAGCGAGATGAGCCCGGATCTGCACCGCAAGGTCTCAGTCCAGTACTGTGACATCCTGCATAAGAAAGCACTGAAAGGCAAAAAGCTGTTGAAAGAGGGGGGCCGGGGCAGCACAGAGGAGGCGTATGGCATTGTGGCCCCCTTCGCCCGGCGACCAAGTGTCCACAGCGACCTCATGTACATCCGGGAGAAAGCCATCGGCGGTGGGCACGGCAAGGAGAAGGACCGTTGCGTGATCAGTTAGGAGCCCCTCGCTCACCAGGAAGGAAGGAAGGAAAGAAGAAGGAAAGAAGAGAGTGGGGGAAGGAAAGATGCTCGTTTCCAGATTTACTTTGGGCAGGCAGGAGGGTGGGTAGGTGCCCACCCAGGAAGAGAAGGGGGTTGCCTCTTCCCCAGCCTCTCTCCTCCTGAGGGATCACTTTCATCAGCTCCCTCCCCCGGGGTTGAATTTTGGGAGTTCAGGGGAGGCTTTGGAGGGCAGGAGGAGGGGTGCTGCTGGGACCAGCCTCCTCCAGGCAGAGAGACATGGAAAGGATGAGCTGCCAGGTGGTGGGAGGATGAGCAAGGAGGGCATAGACTTTGGCAGTTCTTTCCCTCCCAAACCACCCAGCCTCAGGCACTGCCCTCAGGAGGGGGGTCAGGGGCCTGTCAGTACCTGCTTGGGGCATTGGGCTTGAGTTTTTCTTGTTGTTTGGGTTGTTTGTTTGTTTTTTTTAACTTGAGAAGCTGCGCACAGACTCTGGCTCTGTTGTGTGTTCGTCTTTGTCTGCAAAGCACGTGCAGAAGACACTACTAAGCTGTTGCAAAGACATTGCAGAGTTAGAGCCCCAGTGGACCAAAAAACTGACTCTTGTTTACATTCGTCTTGTCTGATTTGCAAGATTTGGGGAGGGTGGAGGGAAACGGGAAGGGTTTTTTTAAATAAGACAATAATAGGCACTTTATGTAGGTATTGTTTGTCATTGACATGAACAAAAATCCCCAAGTGTTTCTACTGTGGATGAAACTTGATGTTTTATTTTTTCTACAAATTAATAAAACCTTTTTAAAATGATACCTAGGACTTTGCTTCTTTGCCCTGCCCCATAGCAAGAACAAATTCTGTTAAACCCAGACCAGAGCCCAGCTCTGAGGTGATAAAAACAGCGTCTCGACTCAATCCCTTTATTACCCCATTTTCTCCGACAGCCAGTGCAAAGGTTTTCGCCTCTGCAAGCAGACGGATTCTTGCCACACAGGGTAACAAGGGGCCAGACACAGAATTAGCTACTTGAATGGGTCATTGAGCCAGGACTCTTTCCTCACTTCACTACCGCCGAGTGACGATCCCGCCAGCCTCATAACATGCTGGGCATTGGCATGTCATTCACCACAGAAACCAAGCAATCTGACATCATCGCTATAGAAAGCTGATTGTGTTTCGTGCTTTTTTCCCGATTAACTAAGCACAGTTTAATGATGTCAATACAAGAATGATTCATGTGTGCCCCCGTCCAAGATACTGTTTTTATTTTGCAACATGAGTAAAGGAAGTACTTTGCTCAAAAGGTCACCTCTGCATCAGATGTTTTTAATCTCTTCCCAATAACAAGTCACAGGAACCACTGTTAGAAGGGAAAAGCTCTTCAAAGAACAGCTCTCCCTGGCTCCAGTTTCTGCTTCAGCTCATTTTCAGCCCCCATCCCCCCCTCAAGCAGCAGAATAAATCTACATTTAATACTTATTAATAGGAAAAAAACCAACCCCTATTGAACCCACTAAGGTGGGTGGGTGAGCAAGACTGCAAACTAAAACACTTCGGTTTTGTTTGAAACTTGGATTCAAGTTGAGAGTTAACTTGTTCCTGTGCTAAGTGCCAAGCATTTCTTTAGAAACACGTTCATTCCAGCTCTGCATGTGCCCCGATTTCACAGGAACAGCAACTGGCAAAAAAAGGGAAACCACCATCCAGGCATGAGACAGAAGAATTTATTGAGATGGGATAGGCAATGGCTGGCAGAGAGGTAATTTCAGTAATAAAAAGTGTACATTGTGCTTTGTTTACCTTGGTGTTCTGCTTTATGCAGTTTACACACTGGCAGCTTCCCAAAGTACTAGTGAAGGAATCCAGTGGGGACAGAGTAATCTCTAGGCTACGGGTGTGTCACTACCCTCCCAGTTAGCAGCGAGCAGAATTACTGGTCTTCTTTTATTTTAGGAAGGGAAAACCCCACCCAAACAGACACCACTTCTCTTCTTTTGAAGGCACAAGCGCTTATCACCCTGAGAGGCTGGTTCTCAACAGACGCTGTATTTCACTAGGTGTTTTTTCACCTCTTCCACTACTAACCCACACCACCTTTCAGCATAATTCAGCAAACCACAAGATTCAAGGTCCTGTCACATCTTCGTTACTTGGCAAGATGCGGTGCCACTTACCAGCTGCTCACCTGCCACCCTAAGAGCTGACAGCGGTAGGAGAGAGGGCAGGGAGCCCTGGGATCCATCTGTGATACAACATTCAAGGGCTTTCCATCCACAGCTGGTCCTGTTAAGCCTGACTGTCATGTGTGAAGTAACTAAAAGTTCAGTTCTCTTCTGCCCTGTTTGCATTCTGCTCACCCTTCCCCTGCTTTTAGATACCCAAAGTATTGCCTACAAGCCACACTCACCCAATGTAAACTCATGCATCCAAAGCCTACTGAAATCCACCCCTGGCAGTCCCTGCTGTGCTCTTCCTGGTCACCATGCTTCCAAAAACCAGGAGCTGGGCACAGGCCACACATGTCCTCTGTGCTGCCAAAGTCCTGCCCTGGCTCAAGCCCACAGCCACCCACTGAACACACATGAGGGGCACTTCAGGATTTCTAAATTAACCTCAGACTCAACCATCACTAGTTTAAAAACTGAGAAATACAGAAGTAATTGAAAGCAGTCGTTCTTCTTTCAATACACACAGACTGGAAAGTGCCCCAGAGACCCTTCCCAGGAGCTGGTCCAAACAGCTCATGCTTCCCTCGTTTGCTCCCTTTTGCTGTTTGGCTACTTTTACGTTAAAAAAAAAATGCAGAAAACGACCCTGTTTTTTTTTGCTGAAGTTAACCAGGAGGTACTTTGACCCTTACAGAGAAGAAAACATCATGCCTCTTTGCTTACTTGAATGTAATAAATGAACCTCACCCCACCCCAAGAGAAAACAGAAGAGATGCCCATAGGAATGCACAATCCTACAGATCAAAGCCTATGTCCCACTGTAGTCACCACAGGTGAAGCAACGCCGTGTTCTGGTTCAGTGTCCCATCTGCCTGTGATCCCCACAGACACTATTTCACAGCAACGTCAAAAAAAAAGAAAACCATAAAAGAGAAGTAAACTTCTGCCGTCCTTTTCTCTCTCCTGTTCAGCTAAGAGGGGAGATATCTCTTCAGAGACCTGAAAGGCAGAGCTAAGCCCTTCCTACTCCTTGGGGATTTCAAACATACACAGGCTCTTGTACTTCTGCAGCAGTTCATTTTTGGTCCGGACCTGCTCTCTCAGGTTCTGCAGCTGCTGCTGCTGCTGCTCTGGGCTCACACAAATGCCGGGCATGGAGCTGATCAGCTTCCTCATCTCCTGGAACTTGTTCTTGAGCTCATTCAGCACCTGGTGAACATCCTGGCTGTCCTTGTCCATGCTGCAGAGGGGAGAAAATGGAGCCACCATTCAGTTCTCCTACTGGAATGTGAACAACCTGCTGGGGTGACCGTAATTTCCAGTGTGACCAGAGTTTAAACTGGAATTCAGTGGGAAACTTCTGCTTTTGGTATCTAACTACACACACCTAATTCACCTATCCCCATAAAATGGGTGCAGATAGACAAACAGACTGGGACCTCTAGGGCAAACTAGTTTCCTGCTATTTCCAACACAGAATCCAGTTACCTCAGGACCTATCAAGGGGTTAGGAACCTTCCTGCAGCTTTAAAGCAATATCATGGAGCTGTCTAAATTGTCCTTCTGTTTGAACTCACTTATATCTCTTTGGGGAAAGGAAGGTTATGTGTGTAATGTGTGTAGGCACCTGGAAAAAAAGTGTCTCACCTGTGACCTGTTGCTGCTGTAGTACAAAAAAAAAAAAAAAAAGCAATCAATGTGGTCAAACAGCTTGACAGCAGAAAATAGAAACCGTTCCCCAAAGTATCACAGAGAGTATCCAATGGCAGAGAAAAACGTGCTTTGGAGCTTTAAAATGACTCTCTGGGGATAGATTCCAAATAAAAGTGACGGTTTATTTTTAATTTTTTTTTTAAGTGCAGCACAATAGGTTCTGCAGCCAGCCCTGTGCTTTTCAAGGATCAATGTTGTCTTAGGCAGCGCCTGCCCTCAAACCCTCGTTAGTACCCACCACAGCTTTGTTAGCACCAGTGAGTTTTACCGAGTCCCTGCTTCCAGGGTGCCTGCTAATAATGAGAGCAGGATTCTAATGCTCTTTGAAAACTGGGAACCTGTTCAACAGTTAGACCTAAACATTAATCCACTTGGCATGACCAGGGCAGAGAGATGCTCCATTATAACTCTGGGGAATCATGACACAACTGAGAGCAAAACTTTTAACCAGATGGTCGCCGTTTGTTTCAAAAGCCTTTTGGAACAAAATATTCATTGCTCCCTTCTAAATAAAACTGCAGCTGGCACTATAATGCATCCCCATTATGCAGACATCCACAGTCAGGTCAGCAGTGGAAAAAAACAGGTGCACCCAAAACCCCGTGGCATGTCTGACACTGTTTTTAATCTACAGACTGGCTTTGAGAGGAATGTCCTCTCCACCCCAGGTCTCCACCAGCCTTGTTCCCATCCTGCAGCTTCCTGCAGTTAACAAAGGATTCAACTCAATGTCCAATCACAGTCTGTGCTGATGGACTGTGCCTAAGACCTGCCTGGAGGCATAGAGAGCTCTCCATCACACCAGCACAGACTGGTGTGATGAAGCCACATGCTGGGACTTCAGCGATGATGCCACTCAACTGTACAAGGTTGAAAATATCAGCAAGTCCTGCTCAGGGAAACTTTCTCTGGACTCAAACAACAGGAAAGAGAATGTGTCCTTGAATGTCAGCAAATGTACGCGATAACATCCTTGCTCCTGAGCACAGAGTCACCTTGGAGATGTGTCTTCACAGCTGAGTCAGTGTCAAAACAGCAGGGCTGGACTCTGCGACAAGCAGCAGTGTTACAGGATAATACATTTGCCATCTGTCAGTGACATGAGGCAACACATCTCACCGCTTGGCCCTGTGGTCCTACCTGCCTGCAGTGCTGTTCAGGATACCTACGTATGCTTGAGCCGCCCAGGAAATGCTGTCTGTGAAGCAGAGGGAGGGAGCTGAGTAGCAGGAGTGGGTGGTTCAGTGGGACAGGGCACAAGATATCCCTAGGGACTGTCCTCTGAGGGTCACTGTGACCTGCTTGGTGACAGACAGGAATCTGGGAGGCCTTGGCTCATGGCTACTGCCCACTTTGCTGATGTACGTGCACATGCCTGGCAATGGGATCAGCATCACTCTGTGGTGTAGACAGATTGGGCAGAATTGAGGTCAGGGAGAATTGCCCATGTCCAGCACAATGGGGAAACCGAGGGAAATCAGGTTTGTGTTCTTGAGACCATTCTGTATCCAAACCAGTGCCAGGGGGGATTCAGTCTTTCCTTGCCATGGCTCAGGCTTGCAGAGACAGTCTGGGACAGACACATCACAGTTCTCGGGACTCATGTATGTGCCTCTTTTATGCCTACAACACTTATCTCAGTCCAGGAAGAGAACAGCTGAACCCACAGCACTGCAGAAGCCATCCTCCTTTTTACAGTTCCCCAGCAATGGGCTGCACTCCTGCCCCAGAACTGCCTGTACCTTCTGAGGCTGTTATCAGCCAAACAGCAAGGTTATGTGGAGCAATAACCTCATGCACATACAATGCTCTTCCTCCTGTGTGTAACAGTGAGGCAGTGTACCTGGGCCATGGGAGTACATGCACCACCCAAGTGACCTGACCACCACCCAGCTACTGGCGTGACTCAAGAGTGGAGATGTACTTGGGGCCATGCTATCTTCTTCTCTTCCCAAGAACACTGGATGGGAGAAAAAGGGCAAAAGAAACGCTAAGAGGTTGGAAAGCATCACTAAGAGGGGTGACCTCATTATCCTGCTACCCATCCAGGGCACTCTGAGGAAGCTGGCCATTGGAGAGCATAATTGAAGGAGGAACTCCCTCTCAAGGGCACCCAAGGGATGTTGGGGTGTGCAGAATATAATGAAATTAGCATCCCATTGCCCCGCTCCTTGTCCAGGGCACCCTGAGGATACTAAGAGTGGGAAGACATTGCTATAAGGGGGAACCCCATTGCCCTGCTCCCCACCCAGGGCACCCTGGAGATGTTGAGGGGTGGAAAACATCATTACAGGGAGACCCCCTGGCCCGCTCCCTGTCCAGGGGGGTGGGAGAGCATCACTCGAAGAGGGGTGGCTGGGACAGGGAC
>JANHGL010007711.1:0-14314 GCA_024611195.1 Ceyx melanurus | reverse complement strand
CAGGATCACCTAGACCAAGTCACCCAGGAACAGATCCAGGTGGCTCTTAAGTGTCTCCAGAGATGGAGACTCCACAAGCCCCCTGGGCAGCCCCTTCCAGAGCTCTGGCACCCTCACTGAAAAAAAGTTCTTTCTTAACTTTAAAAAAAAGGGGCAGGTGAATAAGGAAGCATTTAAGGATATTGTAAAGTCATGTAGAAAGAGAAAGATGCAAAAGCTCAGTCAGAACTTATTTTGGGCATGTCTCTTAGGGATAATAAAAAGTGTTTATAACAAAAAGAGGATCAGGGAAAATATCCATTCCTTATTGGATGAGGTGAGGAACATAGTAATGGAAGACAAGGAAAAGACTGAGGTATGTAACACCTTCTTTGCCTCAGTCTTTAACAAAAAGACTGGCTTTCCTCAGGTCAACAGCTCTCCTGAGTTGGTAGACAGGGATGAGGAGCAGAATAACCCTCCTGTCATCCATGAGGAAGTAGTTAGTGACCTGCTGTGCCACTTAGATCCCAGCAAGTCTATGGGTCCAGGTGGGATTCATCCTAGGGTGATGAAGGAGCTGGCAGAACTGGCTATTCCAGTTTATCACTGGTCCTGGCTAACTGGGGAATTCCCAGATGTCTGGAGGTTAGCCAGTGTGACATTCATCCATAAGAAGGGTCAGAAGGAGGATCTGGGGAACTATAAGCCTGGCCTCGGTGACTGGTAAGGTTATGGAGCAGATCACCCTGAGTGCCATTAAATGACATGTAGAAGACAATCAGGGGATTAGGCTCAGCCAACATAGGCTTAGGAAAGGAAGGTCCTGCTTGACCAATATCATCTCCTTCTATGACTGGGTGACCCTCTTAGTGGATCAGGGGAAGGCTCTGGATGTGGTCTGCCTCAACTTCAGCAAAGCTTTTGACACAGTCTCCCACAACATTCTTCTGGAAAACAGACAGCACATGGCTTGGACAGTTGTACCCTTCTCTAGGTTAAAAATTAGCTGGATGACTGGTTCCAGAGAGTGGTGGTGAATGATGTTATATCCAGTTGGTGCCCAGTGACCAGTGGTGTCTCTCAGGGATCATTACTGGGCCCAGCACTATTTAAACCTTAGCAAATTTGCGGATGACACCAAGTTTGTGGGGCAGTATCGATCTGCCAGAGGATACAAGAGGGACCTGGACTGGTTGGGTCCATGCACTGAGGCCAACAGCATGAAATTCCACAAGACCAAGTGCTGGGTCCTACACCTTGGCCACAATAACCCCCTGCAGCTCCAGACTGAGAGATGAGTGGCTGGACAGCAGCCTGGTTGAGAGGGAGTTGGGAGTGCTGGGTGCCAACCAGCTGAAGATGAGCCAGCAGTGTGCCCAGGTGGCACAGAAGGCCAGTGGGATCTTGGCTTGTATCAGGAACAGTGTGGCCAGCAGGACTAGGGATGTGATTCTCCCCCTGTACTCAGTACTGATGAGGCCTCACCTTGTGTGCAGTTCTGGGACCTTCAAGAAAGGTCCTGAGGTCTTGTAGTGGGTCCAGAGGAGAGCAATGAGACTGGTGAAGGAACTAGAGAGAGAATCTTAGAAGGGAGCTGGTGTTGTTTAGCCCAAAGAAGAGGAGACTCGGAGGGATCTTATCACTCTCTTCAACTACCTGAAGGGTGGCTGTAGTCAGGTGGGGGTTGGGCTCTTCTCCCAGGCAACTAGTGACTGGACAAGAGGACATGGCCTGAAGCTGCACCAGGGGAGATTTAGGTTGGATATAAGGAAGCACTTCCTCAGAGAAAGGGTAATCAGACATTAGTATGGACTGTCCAGGGAAGTGGTAAAGTTGCTGTCCCTGGAGGTGTTAAAGGAAAGACTGGATGTGGCACTTAGTGGCTGTGGTCTAGCCAGAGTGGTGGTTATAGGTCATAGGGTGGACTTGTTGATCTCAAAGGTCTTTTCCAGCCTCAATAATTCTGTGAGTCTGTGATTCTGTAACCACTCCAATGCATGCCATGTGATTGTTGATTAAGATTGGACATTATTGTTTCTGTCTAGTTTTCCCCTCTTTTCCCAGAAGCAGAGGAGTGCTTATGCCAAGTGATCCTAGCAGTGGCTTTAGGGGGTGTTCAGGAGAACAGGGTGGAAGCACATAGTGTGCATTTGCCAGATGGAAGTTTCCAACTTTGTGCAAAGTTAGGTGTGCCAGAGCTCAGGAGTGTGTGTATATGCAAACTACCTTGTTATAAATTCATAGCAGAAAGGCACATAATTCCTTTGATGCCAAAGGGAACTGTATCTAGAGACTCAGAGTAGAAATTAGCCTACCGATATATGTTTTAGTTCTGTATAAATCTTCTGTAAGTATAGCACACTCTATTCATTGATCTAGTGACAGTATTATTTAGGGGTGATAAGAAGCAGTGACAAAGTAATAAGGACTGCCTGATAAGAAAATATGTGCTAAAGCTCTTAGGTGTAATGCTAATTTAAGTAAAATATGTGCTCTGTTGGGGCTGTAGAATATATCTCTTAGAAGTCTTAACAATATTCAAACCTTGGATGCTTAAAAGTTGTTTGTTCTTTATGTTTTATGCATACACCTATGCTTACCTACTATATGTAAATGCAGTCCAACAGTGTATACCCCTAACCACACTAGAAAGCACAGGGAGCTAACTACTCATCATGTTGCCAATTCAGACTGTGTTTCAAGTTAGGCTAATGAGCAAGAACATGTTAAGTGGATATTTATTTAATGACTATTAATGCTGATATGGTGCATAGAGAAGAATGTGAGTCTTTTGAAAAGCTGAATAATAAAAAATAAATGTTGCAAGAAGAAATCTCCTAACTTTACATTAAACCAAATCTTATATAATTATTTGTTAAAGAAAACATTCAGTGCATTAGAAATATGAAATATTTCTGTGAAATATGAAATATTAGAAATGTAATAGAAAGCAGTGAAATGCAAAGGATGCAAGATGAGACTCAGTGTCATGTTCTGAATGTGCTATAGATTTTTGGTGGTTTTTTTGTTTTTTTTTTTCAGAGAGGTTTTACTTTATGTTTTAATTATTTCATGACAAATGTTTGTTTGTGCTCATAATAAGAAGGTAATTTAATTTAATTCTTAATTTTGATAGGCAGGATGTACTGGGGAGGGCGGCAGGGGATATTGCCCTGCTCATTTTATCCATAAAGGAAAATTCACTGTTAGTGTGGCCATTATACTGTAAAATCCTTTGCTGAAGTGATAACCATGTGCTACTTGCAAAGAACGTTTAGTTAGATTGAAGTAATGACTGTCATCTTGCAGTGCATGTGCTTCCTAGTCATGGTGCAAATATTAGAACAGTCTTACTAACTGAAGTGCACATTTATATATATTAAAATATGAGTGTGCATTTTTTAATGTTTTCAGTATTGGAATATGGATTAGAACATAGTGTGATAAAAGGTTGCTCTGTTAACAGTATCAGCCCATGGGAGTGCCAGGTGAGCAGCCCTTTTCAGCCTGAGGAGTACTTTTTTCCAAGGTGAGAAGAAATGTGTTAGTCTATGAGTACCCCTAAAGTAGTAAGTGCTTTCAAGTGGGGATTTAAACTTTGCCCCTGGCTGCTGCTGGCTTTACATGTTATGATAGTTCTCTTCCAACTTGTGTTGTGTAGTTTGCATTGATTTAGTCTGTCAATGTAACCTGGAGAAACCTGGCTCATCTTGGGCCAATTTTCTGAAGAATTGCAGGGGATAAGGTATGTTGTTCTGTTTTAGCCATGGCAGGGCAAATACTGTATATTTCTGCAGCACTTCAGTGAGACCTCCTGTGCATTGGGAAAGAGCAGATGTGATTACTGATGGTGCTAATTTGGGAGAAGGGATACCCAGGAATGCAAGTTTTCCCTCCTCCCTGCTGAAGCAGTAAGCTCCATGTGCTCATGGGAGCCTGTTCCATTGGTATTTACTTTGCTTGGGCTCATATAACTCCTATCTCTTCTCACCTCTCAGAAAATTCACATTGAAAGCTCACGGGTTTTTAAAATTTATATATCCAGGGGAGGGGATGGCTTGCAGCAATTGTTTTATTGTCCTGCCATGTAAACTCTTCAGTAAATGCATATGATGATATGTGTGAGACAGAGTGAGAAGCAGTTCTGCTGTTGTCCCAGGACATGAAAAGACACCTGGACATGGATAAGCAGACTTAGGAGGATGATTACTGTTTCATAAATGGATTCTGGTTGATATTTTTAAGTCTATCCAAAAACTGGAATGATGTGTCTACAGTAGGCTGTTTAGTATCACTGCTCTTCCAGAGCGTAGAAAGAATTTAACTACCTGATTTTTAAAAAATTTTGAAATACTGCTCTTACATGTTTATAGTTATTTTCAAATTCTGATGTAACTTTTTATAATATATTAGCAAAGTTCATGCTTCACTGGTGAATGTGAGGTTCAGCATGTTGACATCTAACTGTTGTGTAACTGTTGCAGAGCAGTGCAAAATAGCTGTGCTAATGTCACAGGGTGTTTATTGCTTCCACAGTACTGGTATTTTGTAGGAATTAAAAAAAAAAAGGAAAAAAACAAGACTTTGTTACATTCCATGCAGATGAACTAATTATGCTGGTAGCATGTCTTGGGTGACTCTATTTCTTTGAAGTCTGCTGCCTGTTGAATGGCATGTGAGTGTTTTGGTGAATGAATCTTCCTGACCAGTATAGCCAGAGAAGTCCATTACAACCATCCCTTGACTGTGGCATTGGCATATATAAAATGGCATAATGGAGAACTAAGCTGGTATCTCTTCCTACCTCAGCAATGTGTTACCTGTTTGATTTTTACATATTTAACTTTCTTGAACCCCTCCTGAGAGGGATGAAGCTAAGTGACCTGCCATAGCTATAAGCCAAACAAACACTGAAGTTTTTCTGTAAGAGCACACCTCTGCTGTGCTGTCTAAAGGATCTCGTAAGGCTTTACAAGCTAAGCTGGTCGTGTAGCTTTAATGCTCTGTCATCTGGTTATTAACTGCGGCTGAAGGAAGAACTAAGTACAGAATCCTCATAAAAGACTCCCAGTGTATCTGTAATAAACAATCAAAACCCAATGCTCTTGCATTGATGTTTTCAAGTGTAGGCTGGGGCCTGGGCCATGGATTCCAAGGATAACTTTGACCAGGAGATGACTATGAGCCACGTTGCTGCCTCAAGCAATGATGAATTCAGAACCCTTTATCAAATTTGTCAGTAAGTTTATAATATTGTCTTACATTGATGCAGAAAACTGCATCTCCCAGAGACAAGAAAAAGCTTGCTGGGAACACTTTGTGAATAATAATTATAAAGCTGTATTCATCTCTGATTTTTGTGTTGAGATTTCTGGAGAAAACTGCACACTGAGACAGAATTTTCACTTTTGCTATGTGTTGCTCAGGGACTACTTTTTTTTTGCTTCTGGCTGATTGAGGAAAAATGAGAAAATACTTAAATTGAACACTAGACTTCCTAAGAGTGTGAAGGGCATCCTAAGGAGCTGGAGATATGTTGTAATGGCAATGATTTCTTGAAGATTGGTAGTTGAGAGGTTGAGCTTGAAAATCTTGATATAATTTTCTAAGATAGTTCAGTTTAGTCAGGATGATAGATTTTTGATTGGAGAGGATATAAAATAAAAGAATGAGGTGTCCATTTTTTTGCTTTAAAGATAATAGGAAGAGGTAGCTTCTTTTGGATAAGATGTCCTGTTAATCTTCTTGTTTTACACAAATGTAGATGATGACTCTGGAAGAGATGAAAATCCACGGGAGAATTACTGTCTGGAGTTGTTGCTCCTGTCTTTTGTAATAGCTCTTACTGTACTGCTATATAGAAATATATTACAATGGCAGTGTTGGGGTTATATATCTTCTGGAAATGCACTTGTTTTTTACTGACTTCAGAGGCTAAATTACCTGCTTATTAACAGTTCTTTGGCCATCAGAAAATCTTTTGCATGTGCTCCTTGTTTACAGATTCTGTACTCTTTCCTGGTTTTGGGGCAGTTACTGTTTGTGGCAGAGCTCTGCAAAGGGTTGAATTTTTGGATAATATAGTTAATTTCTGTGCAATTTCTGATGTTTAGCATTAGGTTAAACATTTTTCTAAGTTGGTGAAGGGTTATTTCAAGCAAGAGGGAAAGATATTAACAAGGGAAGTTGCATTTGTATTTAGCAAATAGAAGCTACATACTCTTTACATAGCAGCTACATCATGTTAAATGCCTTTGAATATCACGTGTGACAACATCTGTTCAAATACTGGTTAGTGTTTCACTGTGACTGCAGTGGTTGAGATGGACTATGAGTCCCAAACTACTGAAGGGTTCCTTAAATCAAGACATCAAGTCTTTCAGAATAAATATTCTACTGCTCAGGTTTACATTATGTGATTATTAACAGCACTGAATAAATGTGTGAAATCCTAGAAGCTGTGTGCAGTGTCTTACCCAGAAATGTCCCTGGGAGCTTTTTCAACAACAAGAAAGGGCTTATGTCCTAAAAACCCCAGTCTCCTATGCACTATGTGTAGAGGAGGAAGGAAAGAGAGTGGCTGACACAGTGCAGGAACTTCTCAAGTTTGCAGATGAATACCTGCCAAAGCTGAATGAAGAAATACTTCTTTTATCTCAAATTCACTGAAAGTGTCCTTCAAAAGAGCACTAGTCCACTTTGTGCTACATTCAAAATAAAGATGATAATTCTGTTTAGTGCCTTTTGATCGCATTCAGTGAAATGCACAGGATGCAGGATGAGACTCAGTGTCATGTTCTAAATGTGCTGTAGGTTTGCTGTTGTTTTTTCTGAGAGGTTTTGCTTGTTGTTTTAATTATTTAATGACAAAGGTTTGTTTGTGATCATAATAAGAAGGCAATTTAATTTAATTCTCAATTTTGATAGGCAGGTTCTAAAGAATTACTAGAAGACATTTCTTATAATGTTGGCCATTTTCCTTTTGTAACATTGATATGCATTTCATGGCTAGCAGATGTATGTAAGAAATAGTACAAATTTATTGACTAAGCCTATAGTTTAAGGCAAATAAGCAGGCCTTGCCTTTAGTAGAACGTTTTCCTGCATAAAGACCCTGATTTTAAATAGTGTGCATAACAGTGTCTTTGCTGTCTGAGGAGTGTATGGGTATGACTCATAGTGTCATAAATACTATGGCTATTACAGTGAGCATCCAAATGAAATTACACAAAATTATATATTTGCCAAGGTTCTTTTCTCTAATGGCCAAAATTCAAAATAGAAAACTCTATTATGCATTTTGATGCATTTGAACTACTGATTGTTCTTGCTGGCCCACTAGACAGTTTAATAGGGCTCCTGAACATCATCAATAATTCATGAGTCTCAAACAAATATGGGGTACATGTTGTTCAACTATAATCTGAGTATATGCTATTGTGAGATGCTATAGGATGCTCAGGGGCATGCTCAGTGCTGGCCCTTGACCTTATAGATGTTCAAGGTTCTTGGATTTGACCCCCCCCCCGT
Source organism: Ceyx melanurus (assembly GCA_024611195.1). Taxonomy (NCBI): domain Eukaryota; kingdom Metazoa; phylum Chordata; class Aves; order Coraciiformes; family Alcedinidae; genus Ceyx; species Ceyx melanurus. Next base: position 6,802 of record JANHGL010007711.1, on the reverse strand, counting down.
GGGTGGTGCTCCCAAACAGCAAAGTCCTCTTTGCCCTGACCATAACTTAGTTTTCCTGAAATGGAGGTGCTTGTTAGCTGAAGATGTGGTGAATTCCCTTCATTGTGACCTACATGATGTTAATGGTGCAAATTATCCGAAGAATATGACTGTCAGTGCTGGCTGGACCAAAGATGAGAAGCTAATGGTCTAAGTAGAGAGGTATGGAGGAAGCTTAAACTGCAGTACAGAAGTGAGTGTTTAATTGGAACATGCTGTTCAAGTTCAAGAGAGAACTGAAAATCCAGTGGTTATTGTAGAATATATTAGAATCATAGAATTGTCAGGACTGGAAGGGACCTTAAAGATCACCTAGTTCCAACTCCCCTGCCAATGGCAGGGACATCTTCCACTAGACCAGGTTGCTAAGAACCCCATCCAGCCTAACCTTAAAAACTTCCAAGGATGGAGCTTCCACCACTTCCCTGGGCACCCTGTTCCAGTGTCTCACCACCCTCATGATGAAGAAATTCTTGCTAATGTCTAATCTGAATCGACCTATCTCTAGTTTTAATCCATTCCCTCTAGTTCTATCACTACCCGACATCCTAAGAAGTCTCTCCCCAGCTTTCTTGTAGCCCCCTTCAGATACTGGAAGGCCACAGTAATGTCTCTGGGAGCCTTCGCTTCTCCAGTCTGAATGTTAACTTGTATCTATGAAGAAGCCTATTAGGATGTTTTATTTTAAAATGTTGAAGTATGTCCTAGACTTTATTGTTTTCATTCTTATTTTACAGCACAGTGACACTCCTGTTATGCTGAATATCATATCCAGGTAGAAGGTTTTAGAATCAAAGAGAATGAGAAGGGCCATGGCTGAAGCCCCAGGGGCCTGTCCTCTTGACATGTCTCAGGGAGTTCTGCTGGCAACATTTACTGTCTTTTATTTCATTTTACCATAGGAGAACTGAGGCATGCAAAGCATTGAGGCATGGCATATCTAGGATGAGCACCTCAACAGAGATGAGAAATGATTGTGAGTTTCCTGGATAGGAGTTCAGTCTTTTCCTGCAAGAACCTTCATCCTTTAGACTTGTCACATTTGAGCATGCTTATGTGTCTCTACAAGCAGAGATAAGAAATTACAAAGATCTCAGAAATTAAGGGTGTAGAGTCTTGCACAGGTATTCTTGAAAGTATTAACAGTGTTATTTTGCATAAAAATCTGTTGAGCAAAAAGCAGTAACTCATCAGATAAATGCAACAAAACTGTACATATAACCATTCACATGAAAATTTTACTGTAGATGGAATGAATCCAAAGTCAAGACCTTCTTCTCTTTCCTTATTTGAACTTACTGTTCTTTATTAGGCTTCTAAGAAAAATCTCATGCCGACTACCTGAGTTCTGTATTTGTTATCTGGATAATGGCCAGACTGTACTCCAGCTTTGTTCAGAATGCAGGTGTGAAGAACTCCATTACTATGAAGATTTCAGGAGTTAAGATATCCTTAGACAACTGTGGGCTGTGCTGGTTTGAAAATAGCATTTTTGCAGCTCGTATAAGGACTGGTGATGCAGCATAACATTGCACCCTTCCAACATGATGTCCGTGTTCTGTGAACCAGAGAGCAACAGGACTCCGTTCAGCTCTGTCTCATCCTGACATTGGTTAGGGTGGTGGAGAAACATTTTACACTGGCACTGTGTTCCTTATGCCTTAGTCATAGGGTTTCTAACAAAAATGTTCTGGAGCTCCCATTTTTCCATCCAGACCGCAATGAGGTTTGTCCTAACAAATGCAGCTCATTCTGGAAATAGTTTTCAGGTGATAGGTGTGTTTGAGAAGAAAGATGATGGTTCTTCACTTGCTTGTGGCTGTAATGATGGCATTAAGATTTCAACATTTCTCTCAGCTGCTGCATTTCAGTGATCCTTTTGTCTGTCTGAAGTGTTTGGGCTGAGATGAGAATTCTGGCTCTGTGGCGAAAGAGCGAATGATGGCAGTGGCTGCTGGTGATTACAAACCATCTTGTGGTGTTTCCTTGGAAGTTGTCACTAGTTAAAAAGGCCAGTTGTTCCATACCAAGGGTTACCATGCTTACACAGAGCCTGAGCCACTTTCTGATTAGGCTGTCAGTAGGGCATATGAGATCATAGCTCATGTACCAGGCTGGACAGTGTTTGTCATGTGGAAATTTCCAAGACATTTGAATCTAACATAAAAGGGCTGTGAGTACCCACTGATTGTGGCTGAGCTTTAAGCAGTGATGCCTCTGTTGCCTGCTATATGTCTGGAGCTGCTACTTATACAGTGGCTGTGTTGCTGTTGTCCCAGCTACTCATCACTAATGAAGTAGCTCTGAAATGTGACAGGATGGTACCATTTCATACAGAATTATTTTATCCCTGTTTTCCTTTCTCATCACTGTGACAAGTCCTGGAATACCTCCAGACTGTCAGTGGGCTATGACCTGGGACCCTCTATTCAAATCCTTTTTTTTTTCCTCTTTATTTCATAGTGACATGTTTTGTTTCCATGGAAACTCCCCAACCTAAGTCAAATTATAGGACGAGTGTATAAACAATGCTGTCATTAAAGAGCATTTCCAGATCTGGACACTTGCTCATAGTATGTCTTACCAGGCAGGCAGTGTGGCAACAGGAGAGTCTATGTGGCCACTAAAACTTGATGGGTGCCTGTGAGACTTTGGAACATCTGGCAAAAGAGGAGTTTCCTTTGGCTGGTGTTCCTTTAACAATTATATCCACAGGAAAAGAAGAATATTTTGCCATTATAAAAAGGATGCTCTCGGGTTAGAATTAAAAACCTGTCTGCATAGTTAATATTGAAAAGAACAAATTTACAGCAGTGGTAAAAAAGTTAAACAGAAAATGGATTAATCACAAAGTGTACTTTGGAGTGAGGGGTTAACTTCTATCACTGAGCACGGATATATGTCTGTGAGATATCCAAACTAATTTTTTTTTTTTGTGTCCATAAGTGCTGTGATGAATAAGAATGGTTGATTAGCATAAATATTTCCCATCTTGCTGGTATACTGGTGTAAACTGCTAATGGTAACATCTTCCTCCTTTTGGTCCCACCCCTACTGTTGCCATTGAAAGAGAACATCAGTAGCAGAAAAAAAACTTGCTTTAATGATATAGAGACAAACGTATGTTCCTGAAAGAACAATTTTTCCCTTCCTTGCTTTGTGAAGCTTTACAGGTACTGTTATATTAGTAACCTCTTTTTGTAAGTGCCACATTAGTAGGGAAAAAGCACAGTGCACAAGAGAATTTGCAGCCCTTTAAGGAAAAGACATTAGATTGAGATAAAATGTGGCCCTGCATCTATCTAAAATTAAGACATTTACATCCTTATAAGAACTTCAGTTTTGGTAGCCAGAAATAGTCTAGGCATTTTCACTGTAATTATTAAGAATTAATAACTTGCACAATTACTGCTTTGAGAGACATGTGAATACACATGTTTTTTTAAGAGGACGTGGAGAAGTAAAGAATTTATTGCTATTTAAAATGCTAGAGTAGTTTCCTTGTTTGCTGGCAAATAGGAATTCAAGAATTACCAGTCTGGTGAAGGCTTCAGGTCTGTCTTGTTTGATGTCTGTGGTCTGACAGACAGACATTAAGTTGTTTCTGACATTTCAGAGAAAGGAAAGCTTAGGAAAGGTAAGATAATTTCTTCACCCAGTGAAAGCCAGCAGGTGGAAAAGGGAGGACAGTAGAGATGCAGAATGGGTAATACTTTTCCTATAATGTTTTTTCTTAATGGCTATTACTTTACATTTGCAAAACTCTAAAAGAAAATCTTCAGTTTGGAAAAGGATCAGTGCCAGGAGGTTGTTTCACATAAATCAGCATCTACTCTGTTTTATGAACATCAGAATAGAGTGCTTAGAAGCTCCTTTCTACATAGCACATATAGCACATGTACCACAGCCATAGCTGGAGGACTGCCTTACCCTCTGATCTCAAGGAGGAATCATCTCATTATTTATTCAAAAGACAGAACTGGCCCTCAAGGCCTGCAGCCTGGAATTTAGGAGCAGCAGGAGTTTCTGCAGGGTGGACTGGAGTGATCAGGTCGTTGATTTGCTGATCATTTGCTTGTATGGTGCAGGAATGGTAAACTTTTCTGGAAGTGTTGCAAAATGCCCACAGCTCTGCATCTTAGAACTGGACTCACATACCAAGTAAAACTATTTTATCTTTTTCTTCTATAAAGCTGTAGCTGTGTATTGTTCTCCAACAGGATGGAATCTTGCCATTTGGCTGTGTAGAGCAGCTCTGTTCTTCTGCATCCTCTCCATAGCGTCTGTCAGATTTTTGTACTGCCTTTTGTTTTTCATGAACTTATTGCATTGATTAAAATAGATGAGATAGGGTGTACTTTTTCCATGAACACTGACAGAACTGGAAGCCTAAAATAGGGCTCTACTAACAGGTGCAGATATTCCTTGTCAACAAATAGGTGTCAGCTCACTGTTCCTGATAGCTTCTTTAATTGGTTGGGTTGTGAACTCTCCTGCTGAGTTTTAATGCAGTCTACCATTTGGCTATCATTTTGGACTCAATAAGTATTTTCTGCTGCAGAATGCTATTGGAATAAGCTCTTAACATGCCTGTCTTCTGGTCCTTGGAAAGCCCCATTTTTCACAGCACATTTTCTTTTGAAGTCTGATTCAAAGCCCATTGTAATTGGTGTAGTCTCCTATGCATTTTAATGCAGCCAAATCAGTGGTCATGCATTTAGGAACAAAGAGTATTTCTTGCATCTGCAGAGTGGGAGGATTTGATCTTAGAGTTCCTCAGTGTTGAAAAGGACTTGGGTGCCCTGCTGAAGCACAGCCACGTGTGAGCTTCAGTTTTGTGCAACTGTATTCAGTACTTGGATGTACCTGTTGGGGGAGAAGGATTATTGCTCCCATACGCCCTGCTCAGCCCCACTCTAAGATCAACATGTTTTCTAAAAGACTTATAGAAATTTGTAGAACATTCAGAAAAGTTATGCAAAAATAACAAAATGTCTGTAAAATCTACATTTTTAATGAGATGCTCAGTCTAGTTAAAAGAAGGTTAAGAGGATACTTATCAGAACTACATAAATAGTATGGCGGGAGTTTTATGGCCTCAGGAGGCTTTTTAAACTAATAAGCAAAAGTGGAACTATATAAATTACTGGACAAAATCTAAAACTAGGCTAATACATGTTTGAAGAAACATAACCCTAAAAAAACCTTACCTAAGAACAGAGTGGCTATTTATCACTAGAAATCCTTAAGACCAGTTTTGAAGGTCAGCACATTACTGACTTCCAGGGTAGCTGCAGGACACTGTTTGATTAAAGATTTCTGGGTTATACCATGTGCAAGACCACATTAAATATTTAGACTCTCTACTCTTGGCCCAAGCATTTGGGAATCACATAAGTGAACTTTGGAGAAAAACTCTTTCAAAATCACACTGTTAGGTGCTAATTCCCATGAGGACCAAGACTTAATTGGGCATTGCTCTAGCACACAATGATTTTAAAAAGGATTATTTTCCTTTACTAGTTTATTTTATATTTTTTGTTGTTGTTGTTAGTGGCCATTATTTTAAACTTATATTTCTTAACATATAGTTTTGGTGGAGCAGCTTTTAAGTATATTTTTTTTCAACTATATATAAAATTGTCTCCCTGATGCTTATGAATGTTTTCTCCCAAGAGTAAAATCTCTAGTAAATATTCTGGGCAAGTAAAGAAAGTATCTTTAAAAAAACTCTTTGAAATTCACATAATAGTAAGTACTGAAAGGAAGGATGTGTGAGGATTTTTTTTTCTTTCATATTTTCAAGCTGTAGTGATCTTAGATGTTGCTTACAGATTTAATAGGTATAAAATTATCAGAAAGTTTTTCATATTCTCAGATTTTAGTTCTTTTTAAATAACTGTCATCAGATTTACAGGTCAGAACATATGTTGAAAATAGGATTTAAAAATAAGACTGCAGTTTTGAGATCACAGCTACTTTTTTTAATATACACCATTTCTTAACGTTAGATCAAATAAATGCATTGACATAATTTGAGTATCACTTCCATTTTTTAGTTTTGTCAACACCTTGCTCAGCTGAAAGCATCATCCATATAAGGATCTCATTCCAACTGCACAGACTGCCACCGATGATCATCTGACAACAGTTTATGTCCTGCATTTTCCTTATTTGTTTTCAAGCTATATGCTTTAGAAAGCAAAATGTGATTCTGATTTTATAATTAAATGTTCTCAAGGAATACTTGATTTGGGAAGCTGTAAATGGCAATGTTGCCTCAGAGGGTTTTAAATTTACTAAAACCTTAATCTTCAGTAGAAGGAAAGGACATGGGTCAGTGTGGCAGTGTCACAAAATCCAAATGGGTGACATTTTAATGCCAAACAGAATTGTACTTCTGGAAAATAATAGTAACTGTACCTTACCCTGATGGGTCTGCTTCCAATTGTTTCATTTGCATTAATAAAGCTTTGAGATGTCCTTGTATGGTTGATGCTATTAACGCTGCAGACCAATGCTTTTAACAATAGCAACATGTCTGCTGACATATAACATATGGGTAATATAGGACTAGCAATAAGAGTAGGATAATTTTCACTGTGTTCATGTAGTGCAATATCCTTTGTACACTCTATTCTGCTGAGTCCATAGCTTCCATTTCATAGAATCATAGAATCATAGATTTAGGGGTTGGAAGGGACCTAGAAGATCATCTAGTCCAACCCCCCTGCCAGAGCAGGATCACCTAGACCAAGTCACC
>JANHGL010007710.1:22084-41738 GCA_024611195.1 Ceyx melanurus | reverse complement strand
CCCGACCGGGTGCCGGAGAGAGAATCGGGTCCCGCCGCTTCCCACCGGGTCCTGCAGCCGCCGAGCACAGCAGCCCCTCCGCTCGCCTCCGCTTCAGGGGGTTTGGGGTCGGCTTGGTTTGTTTTGCTTTCTTTTCTTTTCTTGTCTTTTTTTTTTTCCTCTTTTATTATTTTTTTTTCCCCCCTTTCCCCCCAAAAAAAAACTTTTGGGGTGGTGCTGGTCTGGAAGGGGCAAAATATGGCCGGGGTGGACCAACCAGCGGGGGGGGGGGGCGGGGGCGGGGGGGGGAGGGGTCGGGGGGGCAGGGGGGGGGGTTGGGGGGGTTTATTAGCTGCAGCCTTGGGGCAGGGAGCTCATTAAGCTTCCAGCCTTCATTAAGGAGAGAGCTCTGCCCCCCTTCCTGGCAAGAGTGGCTCTGGAGTCATCACTTCTCCATCCAGGTCTGTACCCACTGGGACACACTCTGGGTGCAGCTACTTTTTCCATGGGATAGCTTTGGGCTGAGAGGTGAAGGGCATGTGGGGAGGGCTGAGGGGGTCTGTGGGGAGGGCTGAAGGGGTCTCTTTCTTGTGGTGGTTTAGGAGTGTCTCTGTTATTTTTATTCTCAGCTTTGATCTTCTCCTGGAGACCTGAGCTTGTCTGAAGAGGAACCTTAAGGTTTTTATCTCCAGTTCTGCTACACCCTGGGTAAGGTAAGGATGCCTCTTTTCCTAATAGGCCAGTGTGAGGATCTCCAGCATGTCTGTGCCAGGACAAAACCAGTGACTCTGGAATTGTATTATTGAAAGACTACTGTAAAAAAATTCCTTTTGTCAAAATACTTTGTTTGGTAAAACAACCTCTCCTGTAGCCTAAAGGGCTGAGGTGCCAAGTTCTTTGTGCTGTCAATAAAGTACAAGCAGTTGGTGAGGTATAACGTAAGATTTCACCTCTAGCAGCTTTCCTAAGGAAGCTATTCTGAGACATTTGTTTTTAGACCAGGAAAGCAGAGTTGGATGTAGAGAATGTTAGACTGAGGGTGAAAATGACTTTTTAGAGTCTGAGAGGGATGCTGGATTTGTAAAACTTCTCAAGATGGGAAGAACAGGAAAACAAAATCCTGCTCTAGGGTTTACCAGGTAAACAAATGATCACTTAACACTATGCAATTTGTATTTAGTTCCTGCTGTCTTATTTATAAAACATCTTTGCAGTGTGGTTCTCCTATTTTTGTTGGAGAAATCAAAACCTCTTTTGTGGCTCTAGGAGAGCAACATGGTGTTTAAATAAGCCAGGCTCACTGGTGGAAGCTGTCTGAAGAACCTGTGATACTGCTGTGTAACAAAGACATGACTGAATCACTAATCACAATGAAGGACAAGAAGAACCTTAGGATTCCTGGAAACAAGTGATCTGTTTTCTATTAATTCTGTTTTTCATTAACTTTCAGTGTATTGACAGATAAATAAGCTTTGCTGTTCCTTTAAGACAAAAAAAAAAAAGCTACTTTATGTAGCTTCCTATTTCTAAACTATAGCAGGCAGAAAACATCCTACTGAGTATTGATTTTATTCGATGGCAGGACTAAAGCCTACTTTCAGATAGAAGTAAGGAATGTGAGCTTAGAGTCACATGCAGGGGCCGTTTGACAGAATGACGCGATGGATACGTCTTTTGGTTGCTATGGTGATGGCTCATCTGCTTATATGTCCAAGAAATAGGGCTTTTCATTATTTCCTCTAAGAAGAAAAACTGCTAACTCATAATAATAAAGTGATTTGTTTTTGCAGTAAAGCATAGCTAATGTAAATACCATTGCTTGGTTTTAATTTGGGCATGAAATTAATATCCTCAAGCAAATAATAAGAACAAATAACTTTTTTTTTATCCTCTATCTAGTTACTTCCATAGTGTTTTTCACCACAGCAACTGTTTACCTCTTCCATGAACCTCCAATATATCTGCTATAAATTGGATTTCTGGAATAACTGACACAAGGTCCCAGAATACTGTGTAGCTTTAATAAATTTTATTTCAAAGCAGGATTTTAATTTTTTTTTTAAACTCAAGTAATCCAGATGTTAGAGCTGGACAGATTTTACCAGCAATTTCTATTAATAGTTTCCTGAATATATCAGTTAATTCTGTTCAGCTATGGCCACATCCTATTTCTGTTTATTTCCTTCAAGTACCCTCTGACCAGTCTCTATTAGTGGAAATGTTTACAAGAACTGATTTTAAAAAATGCATAGCTGAAACTCCTGAAAAGAAGATATTTTTTTAAATGTACATAAGAAATATATTTGTTAGATTGCCTGCATTCACAATCCAGGATAAGCAGCACCAAGATATGACTAATCAGACTAATTTCATGTGTCAACCCGAAACAACTATTTTGTAAGACTTGATATTTTAACTGTTTGATTCGAGATGCAATACTATGTTTTCTTAAGCAGTAGAAAAATGAGTAGAAGAATGTTGAACAAAAAAGCCAGAGGAATAAGCTGAACGTGAAAACTTGTTTGTTGAACATGAAATCACGTTCTCTTCACAAGTATTCAAAAAGAAAAATTAAATACTCAGTTAAGTTTCTTTCCAGATACATCAGCCATGCTATAATTAAATGTAGCTGTTGCTTCATTTTAATTCTCCTCATGCCATTTCAGAAATCCACATAAAATAAATATCAAGAACAACATGATACGGAAAGTATTAGAGAAATTACAGACATATCTGCAAGGCAATGATGCCATCCTCTCATTCAACTCATCCAAAATCAGAATACATGACCATCTAATTATATCAAATGCAGTAAGGGACTCTATGGCCTCCAAAATTTATTTTTGCAGATTAGAATATCAGTAATTGCCCTGTGATAATTCTTTCCAGATGTCCCCTTGATAGCTATGCTAGATAGAAAAACTAAACCATCTAAAAATAAATTTTATCTGGCATGCAGCACCAAGTCTGGAGGTACCTGTTGTAGAATAAACCTGTTTACTTTCACTGTGATATTTGTTTTGAATGTTTTGTTACCCAGCTATATCGCATTACACAGAATATTATAAATAACATTGTTACAGTAATGCACATCTGTACATTTTGAATAGCAACAGTCTTCTCTGATTTAACAAGAATTACCTTTTTGAAAAGGAAAAGAAAGTTCCTTAATTTTTGCAAATGTGAACATGAACCTCCTGGTCATTGTCTTAAATGATGACACTTCCTTATGTGATTTCTACTGATGGTCCATTTTACTACAGTGATAGTTCTGAGGTTGCAAAAAATACAATGACAGCTTTACGCAAATAGTTATGGTAATGACACACAATGAAGCAGGGACTAGGATTCACAGGAGTATCTAAGGATATTCTCCCAGAACCATTCCCACTGCAAGGCACCTGTGCAAATTCTGTGACACGGTAGGCCTTCCTATGTGTTGGATAGCACCTCAATATCTCTTTATAATTTATAAATTATACTTCAAATATGAAATCTGTTTGTAAATTTGGGGGTTGTTTTCCTCAACATTTTTTTCACCCTAGATTGGGTGCATAAGTGTTGGCATATGGCTAATAATATAAATTCAAGCTTTTCTGTGGAAATAATCCAGATTAAGAATGGGTAAACTAACCATCTACTTTATGTTTGAGCAATATCAAAGTTCAGATGAGCACAATAAGTATATGGGTTCAGGATGAAAAAGCTAAAGCTCAGGCTGAACCTAAAAGGCTCAAGCCAAACAATGAAGCTAAAGCAAAAGTTGACACTACTAGCTGGTGTCACAAAAGCCAAAAACCCAAAGTTCCAAGCCAAAGCTACTTTATTTTTTTCCCCAGCCATCTTTTGTCTGTTCAGCACAGCAGGCAAAGCAAGTGTGTCCTTTTTCTGTAGGCTACATTTTGCTGTCTCCTCCTTTTTCCAACTCCATATTGGTCAAATTATAGTGCCTGGTATCTAACAACATTAGCAAAACACCTGCATTCTCTCATCACTTGCTTCTTCTCGTTATTTTGTTCAACCTGCCCTTATCTCTCTGCTTACATACCTTTCTCATAACAAGCTACTCGGAATCAATGTTATCCTTAACCGGAGCCTGAGAACTCCAGTCCCATTAAAGCTTTCTCACAGGTCAGTATCAATGTTATTTTCCACCAGGGCCTGAGAACTCCTCAGTCCCTCTACAACTTCCCACAGAGCAACTGTTCTGCACTGCAGTCCCTAAAAACTCACTTTTTTCCCCCCCTTACATTAACATAATAGATAAATTGAGGTGAACAAACATAAAGGGCTTTTTTTGGCATCTAAACTGCTTGTCTCATCCATGTCAAGGATTTAGCCAATAAAGCTCTCTAGTCTGTGTCCAGCCACCTTTTGTTTGTCATGTCATCACTCAAAATTTCAACTGGTAGTCTGGAAGCAGAGCTGATGATCTGGCAGGGAAGGTCTCCTAACTGCACAAAATACTGACACCCTCACCTTGCTGAGGACATTAGCAGAAGTACACTGGAGACACGAGTGACATCTATGGTATTGCTCTCCAGTGCTGAGGGATATGTGTCTGATTCCCAGCAGTTGTTTTTTTTTATTTTATTTCTAACCTACATCAGCTCCTGCTTTAGCTGAGATTAAGTCAATCATAGTTGGCTCATCAGAGTATCTCTGGGATGAAGCAGGAGCAGGTTCTCTACTCAGCCTTCCATGTTCTGCATGAAACCATATCTTGAACTTAAACTGAAAATTGCTTTCTTATTTGTTTTCCCATAACAGAGTGACTTTACCCACTTTTCTGTGTTTGACATTCTTGTCAAGGACACCCACATGTCCCAAACCCCACAGGAAACTTCTATAAATAAGCTGTTGGCTGGCCTGTGGTTTGACTAAGCTGCAATCCACTTCTCCAGGATCTATGCTCCCTACTTACCACTTCTCTCCAGCCAGTGCTCCTGGATGCACTCCATACTTTAGCTTTTGGTTAGTACATACCTGCTCCAGCACCTTGCCAAACAATCTTCATTTTTAATGTCTTGATATTCTTCTGCTTCAAGCAAATGGTGGATGTGCTGAGCACTGCACAGGAACTTTTTACAGCCGTCTTGGTCAAGGTAAAAGGCAAAGGCCTGGTGCAGAATCATGGCATGGCTAGCTGAAACCCAGATGAATCAGGCATCTGAACAAGTGTGAGTGAATTGCTGTTGAAGGATAGCCACCCATCAGGCTGCTGGCTCTCAACGAAGTCCTGGTTCCAAGACCACTATGAACAGACATTTTGCTGGGCTCCTGGTTGCCATAGAAATGGGGGCTCCCAACAGCAGGAGGCCTGACATTGCAGTGCTGGTGAGCCCTTACATCCAGCTCAGGTGGATGCTGACTGCTCTCAGCTTTCAGGGACTCCCCCACTGCTTAATTGTAGAGATTGTAAACAAAGATGAGTGCAGGAAATTATTACTTGGTAGGCTGAGGTCTTTATGGGCCTGTATGTGGGCCTGCTCTTCTCTGCCTGTTGCTCCATTAAGGCTTGTAGCCACTCACAGGGCCAGTGCTTGCTGTGTGACAGACTTCCAAGGGGTACAGGTCTGCACACTGTGTTCATGCTTGGGGTACACAGGATTAACAACCTTCAAGGCCAGCCACCCTCTGAGGGTTTGCAGAAGCTCTGGTGCAGCCTTTAAAATCTTAAACACACTTCTTAACTCCCATGGTATACATCCTTCTATTTGCATATATAGTGATATATATATATATATATAGTGATGTACTTAATTATATTTATCACTGCACAAAGACTCAGCCAGAGGTTGGAAAGCTTAGTTAGAAAAATACCAAGGTTTCATTTCCTACTGGAGTGGAAAGAACTCTTATCACCTACACAATGAATGCTTTTGGCCCTTGAGTCTGATTCATCATTCTGCTACCTCAACATTGTTTTGATGTAAAGCAAGGGATGGTTCAAGATATGACAATCCTACTGTGTTTTATTATGGTGCTTCCCAAGGTTTCTTTGTGTGCTTCACCTTATGACTGAAAGTATATCAATAAATAAGTTTCCATGAGATCTTATCAAAGTTTGGTTTCCTTCAGAGGGGCAAGCTCATCAAACCTTACTATTGTGTGTATCTCAGATTCTGCAGCAAATATGTGCAGGTGCAGGTAGACTGACAATGGCAACATTTTCTGTGGCCATGGAAAAGAGCTCTTTTTATCAATTTAGAGACTGGGATCTTTTCAATGCTCTTTTGAGAATTTCTGTCTGGGATTAAAAACTAATACACAATATAATTGTTATCCATTAGATAAAAGCATATATTGGAATCAAAATAACTCATCCCTGGATAGAAACAGAGTTGGATTATTAATTCTGAGTAGTGCTTTTCATTTTTATGGTGTCTATATATTTTGTTTCTGAAACGAAGTCCGAACTATTTACACTTCTTGAATAATTTTATTTTTGTTCAATAAATCCTAAAAAAAAAAAGTCATTCATGTGTCCAGTTTTCTTAGGCTCTTTAAGCCTGGAAATTTTTAACCTTTTACTTTAAACTGAACAAGTAATTTGTCCCAAAGCTTTTTACTACAACTTAAATAATCTTAAATAAAAACATAGCTTTTGTTACATTAAAAAATATAATTACATTCCAATCCAAAATGCATATTCATTTTACAGTCCTCTGCACTCTAGTATATATGCCATACTGTAATGGAAATATGGCCTACAGGTTTTATAATTGAATGCTAGCTAAACACATTGAAAAAAAAAAACCAGCTTGAATTAAAACAGACAATAGAAAGCAAATTATATGCTGATTTTATTGGAATTGAGTCTCAAATGTACAGTTACAAAAATTATCTCAGCTCCAGTAAGTAAAATTTCTCTCACAGAGATGTCTCCACCCTTTTCCACATTAAGAATATTTAACTTACACGAGCTTTATAAATTTCATAAAGTTTTTAAAAATTCATGTGCTTTCATGTAAGCACAGTAAGTTTGCAATAATCCTACTCAATCACAAACACTTGACAAACCTATGTCTCAATTTTCACCTAATTCATCTTGGAACTCTGCATGCTATTGAAGTTTCCTAAAATTTCATAAAAAAAATTTCTAAAAATCACAGCTGATTTTTATTTAAAGTGTGACATGAAGAGAGGGTGTTAATAATCTGTAAGGAGGAACTGCAATTGCAACAATTATAATATTAGTTTAATAATAAGGATTTTTATTTTGTATTAATTTTGTGAAGTTTTAGTAAAAAAGAGTAAGAGAATGAATGGCCCTGGTTTAAGTATGGATGGGGGATGCAAGAATATATTGGTAAAATAAGAAAAATTAAGAATAGATGTTCTTAATACCAATAGATCTGAGGTTAACTGCTAGTTGTTGGGTTAGTTTAGAAGAGCTTGAACTTCTAAATAAGCAGCAGTTTAATTATTCCAATCCTGCAGCTTGATGGCTTCAACTTTGATTAAGCTGATTTACAGTGCAATTCTTACTGCATCATGTGAGTAGATATGCATTTACCAGGTGAAAGAATGACTGCACATAAGTCATCTAAAAATTTCATGTGCAGTTTCATACCCAAGAGACTGTAGTTATGGGCTACATGCCAGAACAATTTATTTAGCACTCCGTTGTTATTTCTGGAAAGATCATATGCAAACTTTGAAGGCTTTTAATCTACAATATGAACAATACATAATTATCCAAGGGAATTTGAGTGGATAAAAATAATGGCTAGTGCTTCTCATAAATGAAAACAAAGCTAGGGAAATTATCTGAGAGCTCAATACTAGAAAAAAAATAAATCACACTGGCTTCATGAATGCAGGTAGTTGCATCTTACTGCTTGTCAGCCCCAAACTTCATATATTAAACATGTTAGACTGCCCACATAGCAGAATTAAGCTTTGTCAAAAATTGACTCAATAAATTTTAATTTTTAATCAAGAAGCCATCCTGAGTTTGGTTTTTGTTTTATTTTGTTTTGAATTATTGTTTCATTTCTAATATGCTTCAATATTTTTAAAGCCCTCTTTCTTTTATGTGTGTCTGAAAACGTGTCATTTTTAGGATAGCAAAACTTCAGCCATCAATTGGTGTGCATATTGAAATTACTGTGTATTATTGGGTTGCTTTGATTTTAATTTGCAATAATTTGGAGACAATATAAATTATTCCAAATCAAAATTAAAGGCTTTTAAACACCGAAACTTTTAGAAACAAATCCTACTCCTGGAATTGCTATGTAAGGACAGTACATAGATAAAATTTCTAAGAGTTGTATGCTTCTATAATATCTAGATTATTCCTAATAAACTGAACTTGCAATGTTATTTTGTTATACTGGCACATATCTCCTCTCCTCTGGCTGCTACATGGGCTGTCCCCATGTGGAGTCTTGAAGTTCCCCCATGCTTCCACAGTCAGACTTCTGGATTGCACCCACATTAGTCCTTTCTTCTTAGAGGTTTCAGTGACTTTATGGGTTGGAAAATCTTTATAACTTCTTCCTCTTTTCAACAGACAGCTGCATAAAAATGACCCAGAGGTACTGTGGAAGGATGAGTGTAAAAACAAGGAGCAAGAGGTAGATGCTAGAAAGTTTTATTCATGTCATGGGTTCAGCAGGGATAGGGTCGATGTTCACACTGTCTGGAGGGAGGGAGGGAGAACTGCAGCTCTGAATGGGCAAAGCATCAGGTTCTGGGTGGGGAGAATTTCCATTGTGCACCACTTGTTTTACATATTGTTCTATTGGTATTATTAATTTAGTTTCTTCTTTCCTCTTGTTGTCCAATTAATTGTCTTTACCTCAGCCCACAAAGTTTTAACTATTCCTTTTGATTCTCCACCCCACCCCACCTCAAGGAGTGAGTGGCCACGTGGTACTTTGTGGATGGCTGGGATTAAACCACAGCAATGTATAAAACTGTATTTGATGTGTAGTCGTATACATTGCTTGTCATCAATAAGGATTTAAAAAGAATATTTAGATGATTTGGATTTGGAATGTTTGTTTAGTTTGCAAATTGTAACTGGACTAAAAATAACTTGATGTTTTGTTTTGTTTTGTTTTTAATTAGACCATTAAAACATTAATTAATCTAGCAATAACATCATGGTTTCATATAAAAGACTTTTTCCTATGACAGCCTTTTGATGGTAACATCAGGGATAATTCCATACTATCTCTTATTGCTGAACTTTTCCTGAAACAAAGACTATTTTCTTTCTTGAAAATATTAGGTAACAGACATTTTTTTGTCAAATGCTTCAGTAGTTAGTAGTACCTACCCTGAATTTGATATCCCTTCCTGTCATTGCTCAGAGTATGCTTCAAGTGCAAACCTTGTTCTAGTGACTAATTCCTCCCTCAGTACAGAATCTGGATTCTTGACATGTGAAGAAAAAGATGGGGGCAATAATAGGATTCATGAACATTTAAAAATCATTGAAATGCTCATTCATTATAATTGACAAGAAATAAAATTACTTTGAAGATTATAAAGCAAGGTTTATATTTCAAGATAGAGCCCTGTGGGATTTTATTGATGTTGTAAATTGTTATGCTTGCATTAAATAATAGATTCTTGAGGGTCACGATCTGGTAAAGAATAGGTGGCAATTTTTCATGAAAGGTTTAAAGGTGATCCCCAAATGGTAAAATTAAGACACAAACGAAGTCAAATGCCACATGCATGACAAAGTTTTATTACAGCAGCAAAACAAAGTTTCTAAAGCAGACAGGACAGGGAGAAAAATAGAAACAGAAAAGAAAGGAGAAAGCAGAGGACAACAAGCAATAGAATAGTCACCACCACTGTCCAGATGACGATGTCAGTGGGGCAGAGAGCTTCTTTCTTTCCCAAGAATCTCAATCTCAGGCACACCCACTGCAGGGGGTGATGTTGAAATATTTCTTTAGCCTTGCTCAACTGTTTAGGTGTCTCAAGACAGACAACAGATATCTTGATTGTCTTAATGTCTTAGATTGTTTGATTCAAAACACTATAGGCAGTGACTAATACTGAAACTGTTGTACTCAATTTGTCTGTTAGATGGTCTTTAACTGATATCAAAATACTCTTAAAAAAACACCAGTGGTTATAACAGATCACAATGACAGGAACATTTCAGTCAAGAACATTATGACATATGTTAACTGGTATGGCCAGATGGAACAGGGACAGACAGCCAAGCTGATAGCATGGTCAGAACTGAAGAATTCAAACACATCATTAGGGATTAGAGATGGAGATGTATTTCTAGGAGAATTCCTGGAAAATTTGATTTACATTAGAACTGTTTGGGAGAGATGCTCTGTATGAAGACAAATATTAATGAAGCATATAGTATTTTTTGCTTTCAAGCTAGCAAATTTTATGGTGATTGAGACATTGAATGTTATTAAACTACCAGACTAGAAAATAATGGACAAGTCATACATACATTAGCCTTTCATCCACTGTGAAACAGAAATTTGGGGATATAAGGGCTTTATAGTTGGTTTAATGTGCCTGTAGTAGCTATATTTCCTTAGGTTGAGTGTAAATATCTACTTAAATATAGTATTTGTGGACATGTCTTTTTACATGACCCGAAGGTTACAAAGCATGTATATATAATGCATATGTCTACACACTATTTTTATTCAATTTTAAACATAATCACAAAGGCCTTAATGAAGTTTTTCCATGTGAATTTTAAAGCATTAAAAAATTCTATCATTAAAAAGTGAGATGACACCCACAGGAAAAAAGGGTTATAGTTGTAGGTGAATCCCTTCTGAGGGGAACAGAGGGTCCAATATGTTGGGTAGACTCTCCTCACAGGAAAGTCTGCTCTATTCCTCAAGCCTGGGTTAAGGAGGTCACTAGAAAATTTACTAGCTTGGTACAGTCCTCAGACTATTACCCATTACAGATCTTCCATGTAGGTGATGAGCGTGCTGAGACCAGTAGTCCAAGAATAATCAAAAGAGACTTTAGAACCTTGGGATGGTTTGTGAGGGAATCTGGTGCACAAATTATCTTCTTCCAGTTACAGGCAGCAACACTAGAGTGAACAGATGAGTACAGTCTATTAATACATGGCTCCATAGCAAGTGTCATTGTAACAATTCTGGCTTTTTTGACAAGGGGATGACCTATACAGCACCAGGCTTACTGGCATTAAAGAGGAGACATCTTTCTCAAAGAGGGAAGAGAGTCTCTGCAGAAGAGGTTTCAGGGCTGATTGACAGGTCTTTAAACTAGATATGAAGGGGGGGGGGGAATGAATCTGGTCTTACTAGAGAGGCTCCTAGGTGTCATAGCCTAGCACTTATAGGGCAGCATGCTGACATTTTTGAGAACCAGAAGGTCTTCCACCCCACAAGGGAAAAATCTATATGCTTAACTCCTTCTCTGAAATGCTTATACACCAATGCACACAGCACAGGGAATAGTCAGGAGGAACTGGAGATCTGTGTGTGGTCTCAGGGCCATGATCTGATTGCAGTTACTGAAACATGGTGGGATAGCTCACGTGACTGGAATGTCCAATCCCTAACATTCTGTGATATTCTGTGATATCCACGGGCCCTAATGAAATGCATCCATGAGTGCTGAGGGACCTGGCTGATGCTGTTGCTCTACTATTCTCCATTATTTTTGAAAGATCGTGGAGAATGATCACTGGGGTGCATAAAGAAGAGTGTGTCCAGCAGGCCCAGGGAGGTTCTCCTCCCCCTCTATGCTAGTGAGACCACATCAGGAGCATTGTGCCCAGTTCTAGTCTTCCCTGTTCAAGAGAGACAGGGAAATACTAGAGAGAATCCAACAGTGAGCTAGATACAAGGATGATTAAAGGACTGGAACATCTCTCTTAAGAGGACAGGCTGAGTGAACTGGGGCTGTTTAGCCTGGAAAAAGGAAGACTGAGAGGTGGTCTTATTAATATTTATAAATATCTGAAGAGTGAGTTTCAAGCAGATTCTTTACTGTGAGGGTGACAGAGCCTGGAACAGGCTGCCCAGAGAGGTTGTGGAATCTCCTCTAGAAGGAGACTCAAAGCCTGCCTGGATCCACTCCTGTGTCACCTAGATGATCCTGCTCTTGCAAAGGGGTTGGACTCCATAATGATCTCCAGAGGTCCCTTCCAACCTCTACCAATGTGTGAGTCTATGATTCTATGATTCTGTTGTTACTATGTCTACTTTGTAATTTGAGTGGCTGTCCTGTTCTGTTCTATCCTAACCTGCCCTACTTTTATATGGTCTGACTGTGTCATACTTTTAAAAAATAGTTTTTACTTTATTGGCAGTTTTTTTGTTAGTAGGACATTGCTAGCTTCTTGAAACAAATAATGATCAGGCCCTTTGTCTTTGAAAGTGAACCATACTGGATTTGTTCTGCTTTAAATTTCTAGGTCATACATAGATAAAAGGTCCATTTATTTCAGGATCCTCTAGTTAGTATCTACACTGAGGCAGAGGGTAAGGACAGGGCAAGAGTATAGTTCTTGCTAGCATATAAACCTAGAAAGAATATTTTATATATATATATAACAGAATAGTTCTTGCAAGAATACCATTCAAATAATCCTTATCTTAGGGATTTCCCAGTGCTGAAGTCTTATTTTTGTGTTTACTAGCCTTAGGGAATCTTCTTGCTGTGAATCAGTGCAATTGTTTTTTGTGTACCTGTTTAGCACTTGTATAGGCAGCGCTCTGTGGCAGAAAGTTCCACAGCTTGTTATTTTTTTCTGAACCATACATCTAATAACCTCATTGTATTACCTTAACCTTCATATACCTTATGAAAAACTGAGTACTTATACATACTGAAGAGGAGTGAAGAGTATCTGAGTATAAGCACTTTTACAATTTGTAAACATGCAAAGTAAAATTCTTGTTGTGATTAAATTAAACAGGCAAACTCACATTCTCCCATAACCTGGTCAGCTGACAATGGATTATTTCCTTGAAATAAAACAGAAATTGCTTCTGTAATAATGTAAAATAGCTGTCTTTTATGTTTATAAAATCTAATATGTCAAAATCCTCAGCTGACATAAAACAGTGAAGTTGTGCTGGTTTATGTGACCTGTAAATGAGACATATTGCTCATATACTGTTTGGCTGAAAATTTGTTGAATAATTGGTATATATATTTATGAGTTACATGCTTCTTAAAATATGCATATTGTGGTCAGTTCTTGGTAATAGTGATACTTCAAGTGATTTTATTGAATCAGGAAATTATTATATGTGACCATTACAAATATATGTGCTTCCTTACTGAATGTACTTTTCTTTCTCTTAAAATTCATAAAGGCTATTGACTTATACATGTGAGTCTTTTCCACCCTATTCTTTATTGCAATCTCTCAGACACATATTTGAGGTAGGAATAATATTTTTAATGAGCAAATTCATAAAACCACATAATGGAATTCTTACTTAACACAGGCAAAAACTGGAGATACAGTACATGGGCTATAAGCCAGACCATTAATATATTTTCTTCTAGGAAATTCAGCTTTAGCTTCTTAATTATATGTAAACCATATTAATGATACTTAGAAAGTGCAGTTATTAGAAAAGAATTAAAGAATAACAGTCCAACTGTATTACTACAGTTCATGAAAACAATGTTCCAGTAGAAGAGTTTCCAAAATTGTATTTTAAATGTGGTGACCACATGTACTTACTTGTGTATTGTATTTTAAGATTTTTTTTTATGCTTAGTTTTTTTTTCAGTGTAGTTTAAGGGAAATAACATTTCAATATTTCATAATTGATCTGATTTAACATTATATTATTTCAAAAGTGGTTCAAAAAAAGAAAAAGATACTATTTAAAATGATTACAGAAGGGTGTGCTACACACTGCAATACAGATTGATTACAAAAGTATATTATGGATGATTCAAAGGTTTACCTTCTTAAACAAATAATGAAAAAAATAAAAAGAGCTAAATCATTGCTGAATATTATACCTATTGAAATAACATATATTTGCTTCATATCTATGCACTTCCACTAGCCCAGTAGAAGAAGAAAATGTGCAAAGCACTCTGAAGTGAGCTATTCCAAATGAAATGACATTGTTGCATACAGTTGCAGTTTAACTACAAGAAATACCCTGTTAATTGATATTAATATATTCATTAATATTCTCTTTGGTGGCAAATGTTAAATAATGCCAAACTTCCTTGTTAATGTGAAGTTTGCAGTGAAGATACCCACCAACAAAACTACCAATCTGTAAAGGTTCAAGATACGTTGTTGTAAGTTCATGTTCAGATTGTCAGCATAATCAAGACTGTGCTATAAAGAAGAAATTCTCGTGGGATAAGGTTAGGGTCAGTTAGGCTATAAGTCATTAGTGTGCTACACACAGTACGTTAACTGCTCCTTCACAGATATCCTTTGGTTTCATTGGAGCTCAAACCAGAAATGGATAAGGAAAGGGCTAAGTCCCTGAAGAGGGGTTCAAACCAGAAATGGGTAGGAAGTATGAAAGGGTAATTCCCTGCAGATGTGGCAGACTGTTGAGATTTATGTTTTAGAATTAAACCCATCCAAGGCTGATGGCTGCTATGGCACAAGTACATTGTCTAAAACTTGCAGATAGAACTCTAATTAATGCATCTGTGCTATTCTAACCTTTCATACCAGGGGAAAATTAATGACTTGGAATGCAACGAACATGTTACGGCTCATCCACTTGCACAGAAGCAACTAATTTTGGGTAAGTTTCTAACTCCACTTCCACAAAACGGACAGAAATCACAATTATTTTCATCAGTCATTTTTATGTTGACCATAAAGATTGATCTTTTGAGGTGCTGACTTACATTGTCATGCTTATTGTGAATGAGCAGCTGACAGGCTGCCAATTGTCTTACATGAATCACTTTGACATTGAAGCAAAGGAATCTGATTAAAAGAAATAATTGCTGAATAGCTACATATCATTATCCTGACACTTTTGCAATGAGGGTTTTTGCAAATATTATTTAAGATATACTTGAGAATGGCAGTAAATGCAAAATTAATTTGAATAGGGCAAGAGATACTGCCTAAATTTTTTATCCATGAGAATTTAAATTCTTCAGACTAACACTCTTTAGACTTCTTAAGACTAACCCTCCCCCCAAATAAGAACAAGAGATTAATTTCTCAAAATTATTGCTATATTTAGCAGCTCATAACATCACCAACATGCACATTTCCAAGATTTAGATTTAATACAAATATTTCAAAATATCAGATCTGAAAAATGTTCTCCATTTTTAATATAGGCCTATTCAATAAAATATATACCTTTGGTATAAGACATTTTATTGCATATAGCAAACCATTTTCATTATCATAAAAATATATTTTAGCACTTGTGAATTACAGGGGACTTCAGTTCCTCAGATAGACCACTATATTGGATACAGTATCTTGAACCTGCTCATAAATATAGACATGATAAACATATACATTTTCTGTTGGAAATGGCAAGTTAAAATCTTTAAGGATTCTAAATTTACTAATGATTTAGCTATTTAAGCTATATGCTACTTTATTAGATGCATCATATTATTTTCATTGAAAATATGCTTTAAATAAGGCAAGTTTTGTAAGAATTTAAATAGTGTTTTTTCTTATAAAGTGGTCATGCCTTTGCTGTTCTGAAATCACTACACACAAAACAATAAAATGGCAGAGCTAAGCATCCTCCAAGGATGAAATCACAGTGAAAAAAGCTGTGATATACTTTATGGTGTTAATCACATTGTATCATATCGCATCATATGATGATACCACAATAGAAGAGAGCTGGCTATTTACACAGTGGTTCTGACTGGCAAATGTAAACAAAGATGAGTCAAGCACCTCAGCAATGCATTGGCTTGCTAGTTCATCTCCAGGGTTTTACAATGCTGTTCTTTAGTTCCATTGTCAGCTTGACGTGAGGCACCTATTTTTAAGGTAAGAAACTGGTCAGTTGATGAAGAGTGGGGTTTTCAAGTAAATATGAATCTATTCCCTTTTAGTTCATTATTAACACAAGTGTACATTAATCTGTGATCCAAGAAGGATTAAATACTGTTAGATTCATATGCAGTTTCTGGAATCATATATGATATAGAGTGACTGTTGGTTTCCAAGACATACAAGCTCAAGAAAATCTCCAGTAAAGCAAGTAATAATATAAATAAACTGTTTAGCTAAAGCCTAAATTTTAATATAGATTAACAGAAGTCTGATGGCTATTCAGAAATGCTTAGTTCATGTTGAAATGATTGGAATTTACTTGGAAAAGCCCAAGTGTACTTAAATGTTAGTGTAGGTATGAACACTTGAGCATTAAAAGGTATGACAGTTGGAGAATTTTTCCAGAAATAAATGCTCCTTCTTTCTAAGGTCAGTTTTAAGGTGAATCCTATTGTGAATTGCTTTTCTCCACCAGAGGATTTCCATTATAAACAGAGATGCATTGTTGCAGGAGACAGCTTGTCTAGCTATTCTTTCTCACTTCACAGTATGCTTCCCCTTACTGAAGAGATGCCTGCTGTCTGTGGAAAGTCCACAGAGCAGTTCCTGTCCTGAAAGTCATGTGTTCCTCCTTGTACCAGGGTTATAAGTAGCACCTTCCCTTCTCAAATAATTTAAAGGTGTCTAATTCTTCCAGGTTATTACATTATGTTCATCATGGTGCCAAACACCTAATTATTATTTTGAAAAGCTTATCTGTGGCAGATTACAAAGTAACCTATACTCTTGGTCTATTCTCAGGAGACCAATTTGAGAAAGATATTAAATGCTCATTCTGTAAATATATCTCATTTCCCAGGGTTTTACAAGGTTAAGAGAACCAAACAAAACTGTCATCATTACCCATCATTCCTCTTAAATGCATTAATCTTCTTCTCACAGTGATTTAGAGCTTCTGTACTGTATACAAATGAGAAATAATGGTCCTTCCTCTCTTATGTTTCTAGGAGGTGTTTCCCCAGAAACTCTTCTGAGGCACACTACATTTTCATGAATTACTGTCTCTTCAGAAAGAATAGTGGTTTATATTTCTTCTCCCAACCCTCCTACACACTTTTTTTTCATGCCCAAATAGCTTAAGCTGATGAATCATGGCTCTTCTTTCCTTGCTGTTTATACCCCTGCCCTAGTCAGGTATATTTCTCGTCCTAAAAACTATTTTACAATTGAGAAGCCAATTCAGAATGTCATGCTGGTGAGGGTTAATCTCTCCCCAAAATAAAGTAATACTTGTGTCCATGTTAGGAGCACAGCAATATAGGTAAAGTTATTTATAAAAAAAAATCTGATTAATTTTCAATTAGTTTGATTTCTCACTTCACATTTCGTCATGTATTTCATAAACATCTGATTTAATCTTTTAAAAGAAGTTTTCAGAGGCTTTAGAATCAGGACCATAGCCCAGCCAGAAGAAGCAGGGAGAAAGTGGTAGGAATAGTTTTGTGACTTTTATAGAGCCAGTCAATTTGGATATTTCTGTTTCAATCTCTAGTTTTTTATCTCCATTTAAGAAAAAAGAAAAAAGTATCCATGCATAATTGACTTAATTCCCTCAAGAATATCATTGTATTGTTACATGAGAGACCATAGGATAATAGGTTCTGTATGTCAAGGCTCTGTAACTTGAGTTCCCAAATAGCATGCAAGGAATTTAATCAAAGTGCTTTCAGTGTAGAAGAGATATTTCACTATAATATTTAACAATAGATCTAATAAAACAGATTCTTTTTTGGATGCAGTTGAGTGGCAATAATAAGAGTCTCATTTTCAGACAGAGTCCACTTTCACTTGATTGTTGTTTGTAATCAGTGGAGAAGGTTTACTTTTCATTCTGTCTCCTGCATCGTTAGAACTATCCTGGAAAAAAACTTTTGCTGTACAAAAAGTGACAATAATTCTCTTGTATTCTCTTCTGAAGTTCTGGTTCAGGAGTCCATATATGATAGCATTAAGGCAGCTGTTGAAATACGCCATGTAATAACTAGATACAAACAACCACTCTGGAATCCTAGGTATTACAGTTTCTGGGTTGACAGCCACAGCAAGGCCTATGAAGTTCAAAGGAGCCCAGCAGACTGCAAACAGTACAAATACCACAAACATGGTGACAAAGTTTCTGAAGTCATGTGGTTTCAGCCTGGGGTTGTTGTCTGGTTTAACCCTTCGCCTTACCTGAATAACAAGGATCCATATTCTCAAGTAACAGAAAGTAACTATGGCTATGGGAAGGAGGAAATGGAAAAACACAACTGCTATTGTATACGCCGAGCTCACAGATTGTGCGAATGTACACGAGTAAATCCTGGGGTCATACTGTAGTGATCCCACAAACAGGTTGGGCACAATAGCAACAAATGTGAGGAGCCAGATAAGAACAACATAGCACAAGGAATTCTTGTCGCTGTACAGCTTGTCGTATTTGAGACTGTGGCAGATATAGCAGTACCGATTGATAGCGATGCCTGTGATATTGAAGATTGATCCAATGACACTTAGGCCCATCAAGAAGCCACTAATCTGGCAGTGAAGGTATCCCAGACTCCATCCATTGTGAAATACAGACGTGAGGACCAGTGGATATGGGTAGATTGCTACAACCAAGTCTGCAACTGCCAGGCTTACGACAAACACATTCCCTGTAAAATAAATATCAAAAGTATTAGTTTTTCTTTTTTTTTCTTTTTTTCTTTTTTTTAAATTTTGCTCTTTTCTCTTGCTTCTGCTCTCAATACATTAATGAGCAGCCTTATATGAAATATAGTTTCTACTTTCTAGATGAAAATTTATTGTCGTATATCAGAAATAAGGCACTTATTTTTTAACCTAAAAAGGAAGTTGCTTAACTTAAAGAGGCACCTTTTAAAAGAAAACTGTCTTTGAGCTTAATTACCAAGACTGCATGTTTTTATTATCTCATTTATTTGGATTCTTCCAATCACACAGACTCAGAATTAATACAAAAGTAAAATAGTAATGACTTTAACCCTTGCTTTGGTTTTAAATAGTCTCACTTGAAAAGTCAGCAGAAATAATATGGTTGCTAATAAATTTTAAAACTTGCATTTACCTTCCATATTTAATTAAATTCCATTTCCTTACATTATCCGTCAATTTTTCAAATCCTGAAATTAAAATCTTTTTTTTCTCATTTGTATTTCATGGCTTTAACATGACTTTTAAAGTAACTGTGTTTGAATCTGATGGCTAGCACTTAACTTCTGAGAGTCTAACTGAACACAAGCCTTGTCTTTCCTAAATTGAGAGTCAATTCAGTAAAAGAAGTGGTGCTGGGCAGTGAAAATAGGCAGTTCCCAAATAGTACTGATGCCACATTCTTCTTTACCTCCGAACCGGAAAATTAAGCAATGATCCATTATCTTGCTTCATTTTTTTTAGTTAGAACAAAGTGAGATTGGTTTAAGCTGTGTTAGTTCTTGATAAAACCCCTCTCTGTTCTTCAAAGACAATGGCACCCATCATAACTCCTTGTTTTCAATTAATTTTTTGAACATAGATTATATATGCTTTTTTTTAGATGCTTAAATGACAAATTCATCTAAATGCATCCTAACCATTCTAGTCTCTAAGGTCACAATATACATTGATTTAGTTTTATTCATTAAAAAAAAATTAAAATAATTATTG
>JANHGL010007710.1:0-21684 GCA_024611195.1 Ceyx melanurus | reverse complement strand
TCTAGTATTGAACTAGTTAATCCTGTCCCTATCTACAGAAAGCTATAAATGTGTATATATATATATATACATAGATATATAAAAACATATATATGTGTGTGTATACATAGGTATGTGCTATTCTCTTCTGTTTAAATTTTGACATGCACAAAGTAGCACATTTAATTGATACTAATGGCAGCTGAGACAAACAGCCTCTGTTAAAAGATTGCTATACTAGCTTTCATAGAATTCGTATGTGGAGTTATAAATAGCTTTCTCTTGGTGGTGTCTGTAGTTCTTTCTTGTTTTGCCCAGGAAACTGCCAGACTGAAATATGCTTATCCTGAAGGCTTTGGCAGAACTCCAGATCATTTCAGCACAAACAGCAGAGCTCCTTTAAGCAACAGAAAAGAAGGAAAAATAACACTGCTTTCAGAATCTACCCTTGACATAGTGGCAAGTGGTACAAGAATGGATAAAGAGACTACATGAAACTCAGAGTTCTGTGTTTATCTTATGAATCAAGTGGAAAGTGAATGAAATGTTGCTGTTGGCAGGTTTTTTTCCCCACCAGAATATTGTAGACTTGATGAAATGGCACCATATAAGCTCCAGATGGCACAAAGAACTGGCACACTTACTTAAATATAATACTTAAAAGAATTGTATTCATACTTGCTTATAAATTTTCTTCTTAGCTAGAGATTGCCCATCCCAAGCTTCTCTCTCTGCCATACACTGAAACTTCTGCTGGTGCTCTCCATTAATATTGGTAATATTACCATTATTTACCCTCTTGAGTCAAAAGATTCTATTACAAGGACAAAGCTAAAAGTGTGTGGGGTTTCTTTGTTAAAAGAAGATATGGTATATTTATCTCTGAACAGTTTTAGCAGCCCTGGGGTTTGGAAAAATCTGAGTTTAGGAAGAGTAGATGCTCTGTCTTTGAATCAGCCAAATTTCAGGCTTCCATAAACTGATGTGCCATGGTTGTCCTAGCTTAACTTCTCAGTCAGCTGCCAAAAAAATGTCTAACAGAAAGTCTCTGAAACACAAGCTGTTTCATATGGAAATTGGAGGCTAGGAGGATATCCAGAGAGCCTGTCTTTTGAAAAAAATCATGAGCTTTGAAACCAAGTCCCAGGCTTCCAGCTTATGGTTAGTATGTCAGATCGATGATCAAAGCATTGGTCTAGAAACAGCCTGGAAAACAGGTATCTGCTTGCAGAGAGGACTTTTAACCTGCCATTCATGAAGGATGATCTTCAAATTTGAGTTCAGATACATTTTCCTTGTAAGCACAGAAGCTTTGCCATTAAGATAGAAAAGAAAATTAAAGTAAAAATTTATTTGGGATTAGTATGTTTGTTGTGTATTTTGAGGTTCATCCTTTCAGACTCTGAAGTCAGATCTGACATGATCAAGTGATTTCCTGTATAAATAATGTATTTATTTCTTACAACAAATACTTTCCAGATACCATCATGTTTTCATCATGTTGCTGTGTTTTGAAGTATATAACATTCTGTTTTCTGTTGATGCATTAGTGCTTCAGGTAGCATCGAATTTATCTAAGAGGAATTTAAAGTCTTTATTCTAACTGGAGGCTTTTGCCTTTGGGTTAGACTAAACAGTACATGCAGCTTTGATGGAAGTCATGTACAAAGCTTTTGTTTCAGTGACCATAGACTTAGACCTCTAATGTTTACTTGTTAAATATATAAGGAAAGAGGACAGTGTAAATATTTGCAATGTTGGACCAGTTACAAGACCAAACAACTTTTAACTACTAGGTCCATGCCATTCTTACCTTCTGGCAATTATCTGTCAGGTATTGCCAGATATGCTAACAGTCATTTCTGATGGTTTTGTAACTAGGCTTAATTAACAGGATGATATGCTATAAATTTAGATCAGGTTTTCTAGAGGTTGTAATGTACTCAATTACTGTTTTGCCAAGATTGTTGTGTCCACAGTTTTATATATTTAATGGCACCAAACTTTTAATTTACATTTTAAAGCACTGATTTCTGATCAATCTGATACTTCTGATTTTCCTCAATGACAGATTTACAGATTTCTGGGGACATTTTGAAACGTTTCTCATTAATCCAGCCCTTGCTCAGAATGTTAATCGGATTTTATGTTGCTATCTGAAAACAAGACTAAGATTAGGTGCACACCACTGAATGCCTGCAGCAGTAGAAAATTCAAATGTGGCACCTCCTTTATAGGTGAAGACAGCATCATACTGACACATTCATATCTAGCCAAAGTAACAGCATTTATAGATAGCTGGAAAAACACCTGGTTTAGAAACCTAGTAACTCTGCTTCACAACTAAATGATGGGAGCATATAGGTAGGTCTCTGATATTCTAGACATCTCTTAAAATAAGGCAATGGGCAAGTTTATGAAGAAAGCTAAATTAGAAGGCTAAACATAATATTCAATACAATATGCTTCATTTTGGTACTAGAGCTGAATATCTTCTTTAGAAAGGCATTTTCTTAGTCTTCTGATTCTTTTGAGGCTGTTTCCATGTATAAACCAGTGTCTCAATGACAAATATTAACACTAGATTTGTTTCATATTCCATGAACACTTTTTCCCTGAATGTTTTTCCATTAGCACCATTATTTCACTTGCAAAGCATCACAAACAACTGCAAAATCAAGGACTGAAGGCTATTTTTCTGAGTGCCTAATGCAACTTCAATAAAATATCCTTGTTCATTTATCTGGAGACAGAGCTTAGCTCTACAGCTCAGTAACCCTTCTCACTGGGACCTTAACTAGCCATAAATGTTTCAAGAAAAAGACCTGTCTATAAGTTTTCTAGGATCAGTTTAATATTGGAAAGTTGCTGTTCCTAGCAGCACATTTTGAGATTCCACAAAGGTCATGTGCAATAAAAATTATTAAATGAAAATTCCTGTAAGTAGGGTCAATGACCACTGTTTCTTAGGCAAAATCCCAAAGCCAAGTAAGGTTACCTAGACAAACAAGCATGTAAACAATCACAGAATTCACTGAAGAAAGATTTGAAAGCTTTAAGAAACTAACAGTCTCTGCAGCTCAGCATCAAAATGGCACAAAACAGCTGAGCAAAAATATAGGAATAAATATTACATAATCTCCTGCTACTCCTGGGAGCTTCATTCACTTTACAGATCATAATATCAACTCCCTTAGATCTGAGAAGCCTATTTTTAAACTAAAGGCACTATTTATAAACCTGGCCTGGATCAAGAAGTCCACGTGAACATTAAATTTGAATAGCGTGATGGGCCTGCGGGTTTTGCTTCTCATTAGCAAATTAACCCTGATGCTGCAGGTAGTGATGCAGGGAAATGTGATTGGCTTAAAGCCCATAGTGAACCTTTTAGCTTTAAGCACATGTTAGAAAACCTTTCTCTTATAAACTAAAAAAAGACCTTGTGTTATTTAAGGATTTTCTTAAAGCCTCATTCAAATGTATGCCTCTGTCACAAAACAGAAGGGATTTTCAGACCCTGTGTTATCTAGTTGGGACACTATTAGAGCAGCTGTGTGATTACAGACATGGCAATTGCCTACAGCTGTAGTGATGCCAGGCAGTTAGCACCTTAGCATTGAGGAGAGAGTATTAAATATTTATGGTTTGAACTCATTTACAATCTTACTAAGGTAGAGATTTGGAATGTCATAGACAACTTTAGATACTGCAATGACCTAAGTAATCTCAATTTTTAACTTCAGGGTGCCGAATCTTACAAGTCTGGACAGCTGGAAAACTTCATAACAGTATATTTGAGAGATAAGGAAGAACAGATTTGTTAAAGACCATGTTATGAGAATGACTACTTTATTCCAATGTGTTGCAAATTGAAGAGAAATTGACATAATCAGCACAGCATAAATGAAAGATCATACTGATGCACTCAGATAAGAAAATGTTCTACTATATGTAGATTATAATAACTATCATACAGAAACTTCCAATCAAGCTGCAGCAACAATTTAATTTGAAATGCCTATGCCATCTTCTGGCCAAGAAAATTAGATGCATGAAAGACTAATTGGCAGAAAATGTGAACGAGGAATTATATAATACTCAGAATAAAGAAACTGAGGAGTTTGGTGTTACATCCAAGTTAACTGTAGGCAAACAGTGCCTAGGTGTGATCAAGTAGTTCTGCAGATATGCCAAATAGCATACACATTTCTGTGACTATCACCTACCATTTTTCTGCAGTCCCATGGCACATGAGTGAGGGAGACTGCTACTGCTCTCCTTCTTACAGTCTCAAATTGTTTGTCAGTGCTATTCTTGGTGGTTCACTCATGAGAGGAAAGTCATGTGAGTTTTACTGGCAGGCAGAGAAAGGGATTGAATCTGTACGCTACAGACTTGGGATGTACCTTGCCTCTAGCAGTTTTGTATGACATGTCAGGGCTGCTTTGAAAATGTCTCTTGTATTGGACCTCTCACATGATACAAGTACTTAGTTTCCACTAGGCAGTAGATTTAGTAGGTGCATGGGATGCTGAATCAGTACTGTCAACACTGAGGTATTTGTGGGAATGCCAAGAAGGGTAATTACATAGAATTACACAGAATTATTGTTGAGGCTGGAAAAGACCTTTAAGATCATCAAGTCCAGCCTAAGACTTGACTCCACGACACCTAGCTAGACCATGGCACTAAGTGCCACATCCAATCTTTCCTTAAACACCACCAGGGAGGGTGACTCCCCCACCTCTCTGGGCAGCCCATTCCAGTGTCTAATGACCCTTTCCATAAGGAAGTCCTTCCTAATATCCAATCTAAACCTCTCCTGGCACAGCTTCAGGCCATGTCCTCTTGTTCTGTCCCCAGTTGCCTGGGAGAAGAGGCCAGCCCCCATCTACCTACAACCTTTCTTTCTAAAGTATTTCTAAAATGGAAAAATTCAATTTTTGAAACATTTAACTGACGAATCTCCAGTAGTTACTGATAAAATAAACAGTTTAATTTCTGTATGTTGAAACCTTTATGTGCCATATGCATATTTCCTGATACTCAGAATGAATATTACTGTAGTTATGTGCCCCATTCAGTGGTTAAATATGTTTTTTTCAGTTCTACAGGTGTTTTTCCCCAAAATTTGAAGTTATGACAGTAATCCAGTCAGATGTAGTACTATAGTAGATTTGTTTGTCCACCCAGCCAAGGGTGAACTAAGACATAACATAAAATGTCAAGAAAGCTTGTAATGACATTGAAGTGGATCAACAAACCCTGCTGTCTTGCAGGTGGAATTTAGAAACCAGGGTAGGCAAATGTACAGGGGATGCCTTGACTTCTGTGACCCTGGTTTTGGCTCTGGTATCTGCCTGGACTCTTCTTTCTACAGTTCACTGAGCTGGTGTGTTTTCAAAGTCAGGATATCTATTCCCTTTGAACATCAGCCCCTTCTACCATAATAACAATATTTCAGAGACCAAACAGATTTGCTTGAATAACTTATCCACTTTTACAGAAGGGAATTATATTACCACTTCTGATTTGATCTTGTCTATCTCTAATTTCTATGATTCATTTGGAAGGAAAAAAATCCTGTGGATCAGCTTGTTTTCCAAACAGGTATTGCATAGATGTTACAGAAGGCTGGGGTTGTCATCACAGTTCAGCAAGCTGTATGAAACCAATTAGAATAACAATACTGCTGATGTCAGAGGATCACACTACTGAACTGCATCACAACTGAATCAGCGTAAAAATACTCTTTTTTTCACTTCAACTGTATTTGTATTAGAGACTGGAATGAAATGGAAGAACAGAAATTGTACCATCAGAGTAATATCACAGCTCAGGTAAATAAAAGTAATAATACAGTTCTGAAATTAAAAAGAGGGAAAACGGCAGAGATAGGTGTTTGTAAAACATAATGTTTTGCATTTGTACAAAATCTCATAGATTAGTCAAGATTGGTGCTAGAAAATGGGAAGATACAACCTATTCCCTTCCAAGTTCTAAGATGTATTTTGAGAAAACGAGTAGGAGAAAACAGGAGAATGAAGGTGCAACCACAAAACTGACAGCAGACTTCTATACTATATATAATATTGCAAACATGAAATCCCTTTCATTACTGTCTTTGAAAGTAACAGTTTTATGTAACAGGATTTTGTGGCTGAACTTGTCCACAGAATTATTCATGGGAAGAAGAAGAAGTTAAAAAAGATTCTCAGGAGTACAAAATAATCCATTTTCTTTCCGTTAGGAATAACAACACTATTGGTGGCCATTCAGCCAATCCCACATTTAACTACATATTCCACAGTAGACAGCAAAACTACGGAAATGATTTCTTAAAATAATCCTTCTAGTTTGCTCTCCTAAAATCAGCAATGGTAGGACATCTACAAAGAAACTGGAAAATAGCACTGTGGAAAATATCACTTACATATAGCTGAACACATGTGTTTATACTCCTCTCTCCATTCTCTATTTCTCTGTTTCTTTTCTTCCTTCACTTATTTTTTTTCCATCACCATGTCTTTCCTCTCCTAGTAGGTAGTAGCCTTACAATTCAAATTCTTTTGCATTTCTGACAGAACCTTTTCCTCCCTTCTTTCCCCTCCTTTCCTCTTTGCTTGTCCCAACATCCTTAAAAAAAAGGTGATTATCATATTACACTCTCACCTTAGCAGTTTGATTATTTTAGGGGTTATTCCATGATGTCATTATCAGAGATCCAGCTGCTTCCAGTTTGTCCTGCCCCTCTTTCATTTCTTCATTTTATTTAGTGTTCTGCAGCAAAAACTTACAAGTGGAATTGTCCCAGACCACAGAGGAGCAAGTGAAATGGTATCAGGTATCACAGGGAATTCACTAGAATAAGTGTTATTTTAATTGCATAATTAGTTGGTTTTGTTTATGAAAGTAACTGATGGTATCAAGATTTCTTGCTCTTCTATAGCATCAGAAATGCATTTAGCTCTGGATACTGAAAGATAATGTATAGTTCCTTACCTTGCTGAAAGTTTTACAAACCCTGAGAAATTTACTCGAGCTATTGGACCAGAATGGACTGTTCCAATCCAACACTGGAACACTTATTCCTCCCATGTCTGTGTATATCCACAACCTGCCTGGAGAATGCCTTTCCTAGCATGTGCTTTTGTAATTTGGTGGGCACCCACACCAACTGCAGGGCTCTGAACTTACCCAACTAGGGTCAAAATATTAAACCTAAACTAGTTACACTAAATGTCAAGCAAATTCAGAATATGATAAAGCAACAAATTGGGTTTCATAGAATTTTCTTAGAGCATGTCAGTGTGAGAAATGTATTCAGGATTGCTGCTTCAAACAATGAAAATGATGACTCTAACAATTTAAGTGTGTCAGAAGCTTAGAAGCATTGGTATACGTTTCACCTTTGTATTATTTAAAATAACATGGATTTGGATAAAAGATACAAGCTAGATTTATA
Organism: Ceyx melanurus; assembly: GCA_024611195.1. NCBI lineage: Eukaryota > Metazoa > Chordata > Aves > Coraciiformes > Alcedinidae > Ceyx > Ceyx melanurus. Next base: position 14,240 of record JANHGL010007710.1, on the reverse strand, counting down.
AAAACTTAAGGAAGTAGGTAGATTTATATAGACAATTAATTATCACAATTTAGCACCTGTATAGTATAGATAGATAGTTTGCTTATATTAAACTTTTTTCTCTTTTCTTTTCTTTTTTTTTTCCCCAGAGATCTAATTTCTAGTCTTCTAACAGAATTAAATTGAATTTAGAGAAAACTGTTTCTCAGTTTTCTGATGGTATCCCCCTTGCTAGTAGCAACATTCTATAGAGATTGATGATATTTGAATGTCTATAAAAATATTTTATTTTAAGGCTTCTCAGGATTCTTAGCTTTGTACAATGCCATTTTATTACTAAAGCAACTGGCAGTACAGATAAACTAACAGGGACAAATTGATATAAAGAATTTATAATACTTTAAAAAATATTCTTAAGTCATTATTCCTTTAATTCTTCAGACAAATAAAGACATGAGGGTTTTTAAAAATCTTTCTTCTTGGCAGCCTAAAATATACACTATGACTTCATTGCAAGCAAATATGAAGCTGTCCTATATTCATACCAATACCTATACAGTATACAGTGCTACAAGAATTACTGATGCACACTTACATCAGTTAGTTATTCTGCAACAGGATTCATTATGCTTTTTTATAACATTAAAATAATTTAAATAATTTAACATGTAATATTTATAACAAGATTTATAATCCTACCTAAACTGTTCATAGTACAGAATGTTTGGGATATCCTCTATGTAGGCACTGTGACCTGGAGGTAAAACAGTAGTTACTGCTTATGAAAGAATATGGAAACAGTACTTTTGGCTTGGATATACTCTTATACTTGTCATAAACTAATATCTCTCTACTTAAATCTTAACTGAAGAACACATTTTTTGCCATCAGTCTGAATGATGAAACTTCCACAGATGTTATCTTTTGTTTGACCAGGTTGTAGAAATTACAATAAGGAGTGAAATTCATTTATTGCTTGTTGCTTTTCTTATTAAGAGGTCAACCTTTAAAGGATTTTTCCTTCTCATTGGTAGATACTGACTTACAACTCCAAAAATTTTCAATATCCTTCTGGTTAGTTAATTACCAAATATATGACTTTTATATTTAATACATATTAGAAACGAAATGGATTTTGGATTTGTACCTTTTATCTTCACAGTATTAAAGAAGTTCTTTACTAAGAACTCACTCAGAGATATAATTTATCATGCTGATGAATTTGCCAAACCATTGCATCCTTAGAAGTAGGCTTTTGAATAGAAGAAATATGCTGAAGTAATGATTTAACTAACTCCACTGACTTCAGACAAGTTGAAGTAGTGAGCAAATAAGTGTCTCTGTGTATTGAATATATTTCATATTTTATTATTGAATATATATCATAAATTTATTATTAAATTATGTTTTTCCATCTTGTTTTAGTTACTTTCCTGTTCTCTGGGCTTTTCCTTCATGAAAAGTTGTGTGGAATTTTTCAGAAAAAAAATGAAGTCTTCTATTGTTTAAGTCTCAACTATGTCTCTGTTCATCAACAAATGCAGTCAAAGGACAACGAGTCTATGGCACTAGGTAACAGGAAATAAATATATAAATCCTGCTGACAATCAGTTTCTGTATCTGTCTTCATAACTTATCACTCAGGGTTTGTTCTTAACTGTAGCACCAGAAAAATCTGTCCAGGACAATGAGTTCTAATACTGAAACCAATGCTTGATGTCAAAAATTACTGGATTTTGTATTACAGTAATTTCAGTATGACAACACTTAAAAGTCATGTTATGATATATCATCTGAAGCATTTGTACCCATTGATTTTTGGTTATGACTCAGAAATATCCTTACTTCTCACACTGAGAATCTAAACAAAATTTGTAAAATCAAGTTCAATGCCTCCAGTTTAAAAACTGTGACTCCTTTCTCTGTGTGAAAATAGATTTGGAAACCTATACCACTAATACAGTCTTAATTTTGTATTATTATATATATAGTATCTTGGCTCTTGGAGCTCCTTTACTATTTTAAGGCCTTTTTTTTTCTCTTATGCTCCTATTTTTGTTTAAATGTTAAAGACAATTTTACAGAAAAAGCTTTTATGAAAGCTGAAAAGCTAAATATAGACAGGTAAATATAGTAACTTTTAAAATATTTAGTAAAAACTTTGCATGTTCTCCCTCTGAACCTTACTCCTGAGTTCTTCATCTATTTTTAGGTACAGATTTTTGGTGTGGCAACATATTTCATAGTTTAACAAAATTTAACAAACCACTCTACTACTGCTTCTACGCTTCTACTTAGGAAACTAAAAATAAACAAGTCACCCAAAAGCAGGTGGGATAATTATCTTAATGAATAACAAAAACATATATCCCTATTCTGAAGTATGCTAGAAATAAGAGGTTCTGTGTATTTATAAAGATATCGTGTATTTATATTGTGTTACAAAATCTGCCATGGTTCAGCAGTGCTGAGAATCTGCCTCAACTTGGTCACCAAACTTTTCCTCTGATGATTAATTTTCCAAACAGCAGACCAACTTGCAGACAACATCACTGACATGAAAGCGTTGCTCAGAATAAGAACTTGTTCCACACTGCTGAACAGGTCCCCGAAGTGCAGAGAATAGGCAGTAAAATAGATGGTAAAAGTGACAACATGGCAAAACTCCTTCATATGACTGGATACTGAGGCAAATGAAAAATAACAACCAAAAACCAACCAAACCCAAAAAAAGGAAAATTCCTTTGCTGTAGCATTTTAACAATCACATACTACCCTCAAGGTAAAGTACTTATTCCTGATATCCAGTCTAAATCTTCTCTAATTTCAACCCATTACCCCTTGTCCTTTCACTACAGGCCCTTGGAAATGGAAACAGCCCCTATTATTATTACTATTGAACAGATGTTGGCCATACAAGGCTAGAAATAATCTTAGCCATAGCTAGGGTTTTGTGGAAATGAAGCATGGAATGCCATTCCTTTGTGGTTCCATAAATAGGGAAGATTATTTTAAATCACTGCTGTCTCTAGTACATTATGAAAATTTAAATTTTAGTGCAATTTGAGTATAGTTAGTACAAGTTTTAAAATATAAAAAATAGTGAGTTCATGTTACAAATCTACTTCACAGCAACTTCTATTATTTGTACAAATGTAGAGTATTCAGAGTATGTTTAAAGTATTAAAGCTATTTAAAATGTTGCTATAGCCAACTGCTTCAGAATCTGTTAAATCACATTAAAAAAAAATAAAATACCATGTCTACAAAAAGCTTTAATAGGACTGGAGTAGTTTTATTTTTCAAATTGCAACCTAGCATCCTTTTAAGTTTCAACATATTAATTAATTATTATGCGGTTTCTAAAATTACTAAATCAGGCCTAACCTGTTTTCTTGTAAAGTTATCTATTCTGCAAATGACAAAAAACAAACAAACAAACAAAAAAACCACACACAGTTGAGTGTGTGTAAGAGTGAATAAAAGCACCCCAGTAGATTCAGTCATATCAATGTGTTAACAAACTGAAGCAAATTCAAGGGTAAAGGTCCAGGTATCTCGACTCTTTGGTTCTCTTGGCAAAGCTTAAAGAAAATAAAATAGTACTTTTTACAGAAAGCAGAAATATTTACCTTTTTAAACTGAACTTTGTGTGCGGAAATAAATTGAAATTTTATGTGGAAAAAACTCACACAGAACACCAGATAAATCATGATAGAGATCTGTCCCTTCACTCTGGAAGATGTTTCATAAAAATTGCTGAATAAGTTCTTAAAATGCCTTTTAGACCCTATATATTGTTTGCTAATGGATGATGCTTTGTATTCCTATGCAGTAAGGTCAGTTCAGTTCTTGCCATAGAACTTCATCTACTTTTTACAGCTCAGTTTCTGAGCAAAGGAATTACTTTTTAAAAATCTTATGAATACTAGGCTGTATCAAGAAGTTAATTTGAAACCCCTAACATTTAGTACAGCCAACTTTGTGTATTGTAGATTTTGCTAAAAGGTCAGAAAAGCAAAGCTTCTATTTTCAAAAGAATGGTGGTATTCACCAGGACTGAGCTATATAACTGGGCTTCCAGTAGTTTTAAGAGAGCTAAAGCATGGACATGTCCAGCCTGACCTGAGCCAGTAGAAGATAGTGAAGATCTAGCACGTCTACAGACAGTGAATTAATGGATTGCTTTAAAAATGATGCTGGCTCTTTTTTTTTTTTTATTATTATTCTGCTTCTTTCTCTGTTCTTTGATTTCTTCTCCCCTTTTTCTTCCTGCAGTTTGAAGTATAAGTAGATGAAAACATGTTAGCTCTGAAAGTTGAGGTCTGCTTCCAGAGCACAGATGCTCCAAAAACAAAAGGAATGAGGCATTTGGAGACACCTTAATCACACTAGGACCAACTCTTTTGTTTCCATTTTTTCTCTTAGTGACAAAATTGCTGGTGGATGGTGTATGCAGAAAGACAGCCTCTGAAGAAAACTGTTTCATATTCTCTGGTCTACTAGATATCTGAAAAGACATCACAGTGTCCATCACTGAGTGATGTGTAGCTTTTCGTCCTGAAGTTTTTGTGTCATACAATTAATTAAAAAAATCAGTGCTTTTGCCAATGGCATTTGTCAGGTTAAAGTGAATTTGATTGCATTCCTTATATAGCTGCTGAAAATCTTCAGAAACTGTAATATAAACCCTATACTAGTGAGCTTGACATTGTAAACACATAGCAATGTATCATGAAGGTTGTACTAGAATTACAATTAAAAATATTATCATTTTTAAATAGTTGGAAGAGTAAAAACATCCACGTTCTCTAGCAAAAGTTTACCATTTCTACTTCCAATCCTTCCAGTATTTTTTTTATTCTAATTGGAAAATACTTTGTATGTCATTTAATGTGCTATAATTCTGTTACATTGAAATCTATCCTATAATTTCAGCATAATGCCTTGGTGAAAATGGAAACTCTTACTAAAAATGATGTTCACATACATTACAACTTTAATTTTAAAATTTTATTTAACATTAAAAGAATCATTGTAAATACCAAACAGTTAGCAGGAGCATATTTAAATCCATGCAGGTTCCCTTTTCAGTCAAGAGAATACAAATATCCCACTGGTACTGTGGCCTGTTTGTCAGCTGTATTCTTTGTATGTTCAGATACTGGGTAATAATGTTTTCCATCATGATGTGAGATATCCACAATTCTTCATCTTTGGATATTTAGGAACAATATGCACAAATAAAAAAGAACTCAAAAATTAAGTATGTGTAATTCTCAATTCATAATGACATATTCTACCTACTGCAACACACAGAACCTTAAAGGTTACAGTGTTCCCATTCTATAATCTGAACAGGCTTACATTTTATGAAACTTTGAGCTTTCAGAGGTCTATTTATTTCTGGTAATCACAAATATCATGCTTTGGGAACAGCAGCAGTTCAACATATATTAAATTTCTGGCTAGTTGAAATTTCTGGCCTTCTTGAGCTACAGGTCTGTGAAATAATACAAATATTTGATACATGCTTAAAAATACTATAGCATTTTAGAAGATATTGTAATGATGCCAACAGTTGGAATCCTGTTCATCAACAACATTTTATTTTGACTATGTATATTTAAATTAAAATTATTTTTTAAAAAAATTAAAAGAGAGAGTTAATATTATAATTCAGGAAGCATTTTTATATTCTTAGCCATTATTACTAATTCATAATACTTTTCTTGGTAGATAACTGTGAACCAGAACAAAGAGTTATACACTGAAAATAATAATCAGTCCTTGTAGTTAGCTAAGTCAAAATGACTCAGTGTAAGAAGATCTGCATGGAAGCCAGAGATTCACAGTAGAGGTAAGTTTTCAGAGCCCTGTTGTGTCTATTAGCCACAATACTCCAGAATATTTGCTATAGACAGGGATCAAGGTTGGGGCAATTGTACTTAAGCTTCTAAACCCTCTCCTTCTGAATTAAGCTAGAAAGTGTAGAGACAAAGGCTTTGGTTCAGGTCCAGATGATATTAATATGCAAAATACGTCTCTGGATTTATTCACATCCATGGGAGACTAACTCCTCAGGATGCTCAGTTTTAAGTTTTTCTGAGGCAAATGATCAAATCAGTCTCAATTTGCATATGTGACAGTGGAATGCTGCCTATTGATTTTTTGAGAGCAAGTAGCATACTACTTGTGAAAAACTGCAAACAGCCAGCCAGAGCCATCATTAGAAATGTGTTTTGTTTAATGCAAGGATGCATTTAATTCAGTGAATAATTTTGCCATAAAGTTCTCTGTTGCTTCATGAAGTTTAAATTTAAATTGTGATATTTAAAAAAAAAAATTCTAGATATCTTTCAAGTGTGAATCAAAAGATATGGGAAGACTTTATTCTAGGCACTTTTTTTCTCATTCAATAAATTACTCATAGTGTTTACACACCTGCCAAGCTCCACTCATTCCAAGTGAGACTAATAGCAGCATGCTCTCAAAATTCAATGCTCAAAGATAAGTCAAATATAAAGTAGTTATGATAGCTCTAAAAAAACCCCAAAATTTGTTGGAAAAATAGATAGGTGTCCAAGTTGAAGTAATAATTAATTTCTGAGCCAATATTCTCTAAATTTAGCATTTTAAATGTGCATCCATGAATGAATCCACAAAAAATAAGATAGTAATAACTTACTGACTTCAACACAGTGCAGCTCTTTCATAATTTTTCTGTCTGTAGTTTAAATGCATTCTATCTTCAAATTATTGCAGTCAGGTGAGATAACTTCTGAACAGACAGAATCAAGTAACAGGATGTTTTCAATTTTTGATAAGATAAATATATATATAATGGATACTGGTTGATCAAGTACTCACTAGTCTTCCTTCTCAATTAAAAAAAAAATTACGAAGTTAGGGTTGTTTTGTTTGTTTTGGGTCTTTTTTTTAATAAATTACTACAGAAAACTATTTCAAAGCTGATCAAATAGGTGTAAAAGCAGCAAATCAATGTATGGCAGCACTGAATCTTTATTAGTACTTTTAAAACTAGGGTATTATGAAAATTATGTGTAATATTTTACAGTGCTCAGTGTGCTGTTGTAAGGAATAAGCAAACATGCTTTCTGCACTGTGAGCTGAAGTGGAAAGATGGCTATACATCTTCTATAAAAGATGTACTCTCCAACTTACTTGCTAACCAGGACACCAACTTCACTATGATTCTTAACTGCTCTGTAGGGAACTGGCTGAAACAAAGTCTGCAGGCAATTAATCTGCATGTGAAATTACCCTATGATATCCCCATCCTGGAGATATTTAAGGTCAGGCTTGATGGGACTCTGAGCAGCCTGGTCTAGTTGAGGATGTCCCTGCTCACTGCAGGGGGGCTGCACTAGATGACCTTTAAAGGTCCCTTCTGACCCAAACCATTCTATGATGCTATAATACAGACCTCAAGACAGGACAATCCAGCTGTGCTAGGAGTATGCATAATGTAGGCTTTAATTTTGTCCATGCAGAATCAATTGTGTAGGTTGGTTAGACAACCAACATACAATATTTGTACAGTGGGTTTAGTAATGTTTTGACAGTAGAGGCAACACTGATAAGAAGTAGCAGAAGATTAAATCTTTTTAGTTCAGATTTTAAAGATTCATTTAATGTTTTGACTCACGTTGTCCATCAACTTTAACTGGAACTAGCCATCTAGCAGCTTGAATTTATTTACAAATGTTACCCAACTACTATTTTACTCTATTAGTAGATTACGTAAAATTGTCCAAGCTGTTCTATTACATACTACCTGTCTCAAATACTGCATTGCACTTCAGATGGCACCTAGGTTTGAATACCTCATTTGTAAGTATCTTAAGAAAGTAAGATGAATGTGGGAAAAAAAAAAAAAGAAAAAAGAAAAAGCTTGGAACAGACAGAGAGAAGAAAATAAATACTTTCTAGAAAGGAGCAGAATTTATTTTTTTTTTATGTTCTTAATTGTAGGAAAATTAATGTCATGCCTTGTATGAGATGCCTTATATTTTATGCTTTAAATTCCTTATTAAAATGAGATGGGCTAGATTCAAAATAATCTTTCCCAAAATATCAAGAGAGACTCTTGTTGGTAGAAGTATTTCTTTGTAGTAAGTATTTAAAATAGAGAGAGAAATCAATATTTCTATATAAAGTATGTATGTCACAATGCTGCATCAGAAAAGAACACTGTAATAGCAACTTGAAGAAACTAAGACCATACCAGATTTTCATTTACACTTCTGCACTGATTCTCAGCTACCATACTACTAAATCTCTCAGTAACATTTTGTTCCATTAAAGATTATCTACTACTACTATGAAGCAGGAGGCCTGACCCTGAGTACAGCAGAGTTCAATTTTGTGGAATGCAGGTTAATCCAGCTCAAATTGCACTTCATCTTTGTTAGTAGATTAACAAAATATATTTTCCTGGTTCTTCTAGATTACACAGAAATGTTTGTAGAGATTCAGAATTGACATAGCTTAGAGCTCAACAAGAAAAGCTTTATTGGTTATGAATTCAACACTGGAAAAACAGCGTATTTGCAATTGACAAACTCTCTGGGAAATAACAGGGGACAAAAAATTAGAAGAAAAATAAGGTTCCCAGTTTTTTTCCACAGGGACCTCTCTTTGTTCCCTTCTAGGTTAATGATTTTACAACTTCTATGTATAGTTATGTGACTGCAGGAGAAAAATTTAAAGTTATTAGTTAATCTAAAATATACACATATACCTAATCATGCTTACATGTACATATATAGTATTATATACAGGTACATAATGTAAGATTCTCGCTGGTATAAATACAGCACAAGAAATATAAGGTAGCTGTGATTGATACCTCTATGAATATCAGAGAACTTCAAGTCCATATTAAGTTTATGACAGAAGCTGGACTCTATTACAAGGCAAGTCCAACTATGTTAATTATTTTAGGTGCATTTATTTGATCAGAATTCATAGTATACCCAAAGTTGCTGAACAATAAATTAGAAACAATGTGATAGACTAGTACAAAATTAAGCTGTTTAACATACCCAGAAAATTCATTGACAAGTCTCATTCATTAGGGATATATTTTCCCCTTGTTGAGCATACAATTAATATTATCTGGAGTGATTTATGCATGCTTAAAATTGACGATGACATTTAGAACTGCATCAGCAGTTTCATGGATATGTGTTCAGATAATCTGAGTACTTGTGCCTGGAATTCATTGTCTGTAACATTTCATCCTTGCTAAGTAGTTATGTTTGTAGTACATAATGTATGAACATACTCAAAACATAGTGTTCCTTTTTATGTATCATTTCATTATATAACTTTTACATATGTGGTGCCTTGGTTTAGAATATTGTCTAAACTCTGTAGTTGGCTATTTTTTCATAAAAAATATGAAATATCAGGGTGATTGAAGTCACCCATGACAACCAGGGAGAGTGTTCTAGAGGCTACCTCCAGTGGGGTAGGAGGGTCCTGCGACCCCAAGCAGGAACCTGCTTCCACTGACTTGCTTCATGTGATTCCCCTGATGGACCTTCATCCCTGTCATCGTTTGATTACACCTCAGCTTCCAGAGCCCCCCCCACCTACTTGCCATTCTTTCCTTTTTATATTTCTTCTTAAAAAAAACCAAACACCAACAACAAAACAAACAACCATCCAAGCCCAAATAATTTCATGGAAAGGTCTCAGTCTTTTGCTTATTATTATCATCTTTTTCTCCCCCTCCAGCACCTGAATGATGTTGTATCCTTCTCTTCTCACCTACAAATGAGTATCTTCTCCACTTGTCAATTCATCTTTTGTCACCTAGTAGAACTAGCACAGCATCACCTCTCATTGTACTGTAGCACTCAGATAAGGGGTAACCAATTATATTGAGTAATATTACTGCCTGACACTTCTGTTTATCCATCCTCCCTTTTACTCTGTTGCCTGCAGCTATCAATATGAAAAACAGATTAACATGTATCTTTGCCCCATAGAGAATATTCCTACACCTTTTCCTCAGGTTAACCTATGGAGATTTGGTCAGTCTAAGCAAAGAAATCAAACTAATAAGGTAGCAGATGTCTTCATAGAAGAACCTTGGGCCAAGGTTCTAAAATGGACCTTGGGGATATCGGTACTCAGATCTCACTCAAGTTCAGTGGAAACCAGAAATCTAGTTTCTTTGGGCTTCTTTGAGAATCTCAGATGCATTTTTCAGCAGTAAAACCAGCAGGTTTTTAAAATTAATTTTATTAAGCAGTTGTAATAGAAACAACCATAAGGACCTTAGCTAACCTTAGCTTTTCCTGCAATATATTTGAAGAAGCCCTTTTTGTTATCCTTCACCTCCCTTGCCAGGTTGAGTTCCAACAAGGCCTTAGCCTTCCTGGTTACCTCCCTACATTCTCTGACAATAGTCCTACACTCCTCCCAGGTGGTCAGCCCATTACTTCCATGATCTGTAGACTCTCTTCTTCCACTTAAGCTTGCTTAGCAGTTACTTAACCATGCAGGTCTCCCGGGTCGCTTTCTTCATTTCCCGCTTTCTGGGATGCACTAATCTTGAGCTTGGAAGAATAGGTCCTTAAATGTTAACCAACTATCCTGGGCTCCTCTGCCCTCCAGTATCCTATTCCATGAGATTTCACCCAGCTTAAAAAGGTGAAAGTTGGCCCTCCTGAAATCCAGTCCTGCTTAATATCCTGTTTCTGCCAGACAAGATCTTGAACTCCACCATCTTATGATCACTAAGGCCAAGGCTGCCCTCAACGTTCACTGCTTCAACCAGACTCTCCTTGTTGGTGAGGAGAAGATCCAGCAATACTCCCCTTCTGGTTGGCTCCTCCAACCATTTGCATTAAGAAGTTATCATCAAGGCACTGGAAGAACCTCCTGGACTGTGGCTGGCTGAATAGCCCTTCCAGAAAATATCTGGATAGTTAAAATCTTCCATGAGAATCAGGGTCTATGATTGCGAGGCTGCTGTTAGCTGCCTGTAGAAGGCCTCATCAACTTCCTGATCCTGATCAGGTGGTCTGTAATAGACACCCACAACTGTATCACCCATGCCAGCCTGTCCCTTAATTTGCACCCACAAGCTCCCAACTTGCCCCTCATCCACCCCTGGACATATCTGAAGACATTGCAGTTGCTCCCTCACATAAAGAGCAATTCCACCACCTCACCTTTATGACCTGTCTTTCCTGAAAAGGACATAGCCACCCATGACCACATTCCAGTCGTGCACTTCTGCTTTGTATGCCTGTCTGGGAAAAAAAACCATGGAATTTTCTAAAACATCATATAATTAATAAAATGTATTTGTATATATATATATATATTATTTGGCTTCCACAGAAGTCTAAGTATGTGAAATATCCTTTTTTGTTTTTGTTTGTTTTTGTTTTTTCTTCTGGAAAATCAGAATATAGATATACAGAGTTCATGAAAAAAGCTGGGAAACTCACTTGGAAAAAGATAATCACAGAAATAATTCTTTGGGCTTATGAAAACTCAAGTATGTTTCCTAGCAAAGATGGACCACAGTTTCTATGAATGAACATGCACTTATAAATACTTCTTAGAAAATAGTCTGTAGGTGGGAATGAAATTAACTAGATATCATTACCTGGACAAAATTGTTACTATATTTGAACGGATTTTCAAATTCTGTAAGGATTAAAAATTCAGACTGTATCATATCTTGATAGCAGCAGAGTGCTTAGTAAAGAACACTGTTATGAATCCCATGTTCTCTTAGATCTGAATGCTAAATCAATGACTCAATAACAACATTACTACAGTATAATTAATCACTTCCTGCTACAACTAGAAAATCGTTAATAAATGTTATTTTAAGCAACTGCATTCTTATTCTGAGGAGTGATGCATAAAATAGAATATGTTACTGTTTGCTTTGCATGTTAATGGTCTAAGAACACAGAACATTTTTCCCCTCTAGTGTCTAGTAGTGGATATTACAAGTAGTTTGAGGCATTTTTGAATAATTGCTGTATTTTAGTTAATTTGTAGAGTTTGTATTTAAAAAAAAAAAAAGGAAAAAAGGAAAAAAAAGTACATGTTAAAATCTTAATTAGACCTAATAGGTTTTTTTGAAATTATTTCCTAGTGAAGAATTAATATCAGACCTAATACTCATACTGAATTAATGGAAAGTTTAATTGTTGATATCAGTGGGCTTTAAATTCCTTATTAAAATGAGAAACATATCTTCAGAAATTTTAGATGAGTTGAAAGCTGAAGTAACATAATACTATTGAACTAGAAGCAATTATAGCAAATATAAATTGGAACTCCTATTGAAAATGTGGATATTAAACTTTTGGAAAATTTCTACACCTTCAGATGTATCAATGTCATCTGCTGTACAGAGCAGTTTTTTGGGAATAACCCAATAGTGACCAGATTTTCTCACAGGCCTCAGATTCTGTCCTCTGAATACACTCAGTAAGTGGTAAATAGTAGTAAGAAAAAATAAGACTAAACATTGTAATGCTTCTAACTTTATGGAGCATAAATTCCAACATAATTTACAACCTTTTGTATAATTATATTAAAGTCTTTGTGTGTAAATGGGACTTAGCCTGGATTTTGATTCTTGTGAGATCTCATGAGAGGATTCTATGCTTGGAAGTCTGTCTGTTTTCTCCAGCCATTATAGTGAAATTTATTATTCCTTTTTACCTCAGCTAACCAAATTTCTGCAACTTTTCAAACTAAGTGTTAATGGTGACTTTTGAACATTGTTGACTAGTTGTGATAAGCCTTCTTTCCTCCAGATGCTTAGAGATGGTGACAAGAACAAGCTGTTCCATCACCTTTCCAGGGATGAGTCTAACTGGCCTATAGTTACCTGGGTCCTCCTTTTTGCCCTTTTTGAAGATTGGGATGACATTGGCCTTTCTCCAGTCCTCAGGCACCTCTCCTGTTCTCCAGGACCTCTCATACATTATGGAGAGTGGCCTGGCAATGACCTCTGCCATCTCCATCACTCGTGGGTGTATCCCATCAGGGCCCGCAGACTTGTGGATGTCCAGTTTGCTCAACTGATCTCTAACCCAAGCCTCTTCAACTGAGGTAATGAATGACTAGTTATCCCAGTAACAAAACTAAAACCCAGAAATAGTTACTAGTGAAATTGAGCAAATAGCAGCCACATACTTGTTTAATGGGAAAAGGCTGGCTCTCAGAAAAAAATCAGAATAATGCTTATTATTATCAGCCATCTGCCTGGCACTCTTATGAACTCTGAGGCTTTGTGCAAAAACAAAAAGGAGAATTCTGTCTCAGCTGACCAGCTTTCTTGAGATGTTTCTATTGATTTTATAGAGGCTTCTGATACCATACTCCTGAAGTATTTTGGCTGGTACTCTTCAGCAAGAAGACCTGAATGACATTCTAAAAAAGAGAGCAACTATGATATAAATAATAGACATCAAAATAAGAATGTCAAATATTAGTCATTCTTATTCAAGAAGTAAAACATATAAGAGTTTAAACAAAAAAAACCAGTAAATAGGCCTAAGATTTCTACACTTGCTGTTTAAGCTCCCATACATATTGCTCCAATTTCAAAGGTTTGTAGGTGCCACAGATCTATAAACTTTTTGTGCCTAGTCCTTTGATACTACATTATATTTTCATTGTTCAGGCAATTGCCTAAGTATTTTCTGGCCTCAAAAATATTTGTGGAGGAGGATGCATTCAGGAGAAAGAACTCCTACACATGACTGATTGTTTTATTATATAATAAGAGTGTTCTATGAAGGCAACAAGAAAATATGTGCAATTTCTAGAGACATTTTATAAATAATCTTAAACACAATACTGAAGTCCATTATTATTTAAAGCATTTAGCATTCCACAATAAGAATGAAAACAAATTAGCTAGTTTTCAGTTAAAGAGGATGTTGGTCATCCTAATGGAGACATTGTTGCAAAAATATATCAGGTTTAACAGAAATGAAAATTTTGTTTTCCAAGAGAAGAAAGTTTCAATGCCCTATAGCAATCTTAGAAAAAAATATGCTTCACGTGCATGTAATAATTAATGTCTTTTGTGGAACTTGCAAATTTAAAGATGCTGCAATTTCTTATTTTAAGTGTCCTTTAATGAAGACACTTTCCCTACAGGGAAAAAAGTTCTAAACTGTTTGATGCAGTAACACACATGGTATTTATTGTGGGGGGTTTTGTTTTATTATTATTATTATTAT
>JANHGL010007707.1:0-17605 GCA_024611195.1 Ceyx melanurus | reverse complement strand
AGCCTGGAAAAAAGAATAGTGAGAGGGGATCTTATAAATGTTTACAAATATCTGAAGGGTGGGTGTCAAGTAGAAGGGGTCAGTCTCTTTTCAGTTTTGCCCTGGGATAGTATAGAGGGTGACAGAGCCTGGAACAGGCTGCCCAGGGATCTCTCCCTAAGACAGCAGTTGTGCAGACAATTAGTGAGAGAGAATGCAAATGAGGAATGCAGAAAAATCATAGATGCACTCCCAGGACAACCTGCACTCACAGACATGGTCGAGGCCTGCGCTAAGGTGGGGTCTGGGACCCAGAAACGGGCTGCTTTGTCCGCGCTCCTGCCATCTGTTCACAGTGAACCAGAGCAACCCAAAGCTGGGGGCAAGTGGAGACGGCCTAAGCTGAAACAAAACAAGAACACAGGGGTTCCCTAGTGTGAGCGGTGTGGCAGGCCAGGGCATTTTTCAGTCTACTGTAGGTCTCTAAACCATGCTGATTGACAACCCTTCATGGGAAACATCCATCGGGTTGCAAAGATGGGGAATTGCTCTCCAATGCAGGTGTTCCCCAGAAAGCAGCACTGTCACAGGCCTATGCAACCACCCTGGAGACAGCACCCAGATCAGCTGGTTTTGACCTCCATACCTCAGCATCAGTCACCTTAGACTCTAGCAGTATTTATAAGGTTCTTTTGCATGCATATGGACCCCTTGGCCAGGGATCCAGTGCGATGCTTGTGGGAAAAGCTGATGCTGCCCATCAAGGGATCTTTGCACACCTATAATTCAAGATTGTTCACTTCTAAAGGAAACTTCTAATGCAGCTCTGTTTTCACTATTGCAAAATTTGTGGTGTGATACTCAAGCTCAAGTGCATCCATATTATATTCTGCACACTTGAAGCCACAGGAATCTGCCAGGTTTCATAACAGAAGGCAACTCCAGGGCTGACATGCTGGCCAACCCTGCGTGGGTAGCGCCTCAGCCTGACTGGAAATTGTATTTCTTTTGGTCATGGGCGTGCCGTCTACTGTGAAAACTGATAATGGTCCTGCCTACGCCTTGCAGAATATGACAGTTCTTGCACCTATGGGGCGTAGACCATATTTTGGGTATCCCACATTCCCCTACTGGCCAAACCATTGTGGAACGTGCTCATGGCACTTTAAAGAGTGTTTTGAAAAAACAGAAAGGGGGAGTGCATGGAGAATACCCACAGAGTCGTCTAGAAAAGTCTTTGTATACAATCAATCACCTTACAGTACCACAAAAATTCAAAGAATCCTGTTATTCTGAATCATTTTCTCTCATTGTAGTCTCCAGGAGAGACACACATGCCTTGGGCCAAAGTCTCAGTAAGGGACCTACTCACTAACAAGTGGGAAGGCCCAGATGCGCTTATTGCTTGGGGTCATGGGTATGCTTGCATCTCCACAGATACTGGGGTACGGTGGCTACCTGTAAAATGTGCTTGCCCTGACCTGCGGCACCAGAGACAAAACAAGCAACCTCAAAATGGCAACCAGAATGCAGATCATCAACCTAATGATCCATCTGATGATGACCAGGATATCGACCATCAGGCAGATGGTCCCTCCACAAGCAGAGACTGAACTTTAGATTTCTTTGTTATGGAGTCAGATAGTTAAAGGCCCTAAGGCTACATTTAAAATTAATAACAGATGCTAATTTCTATGTAAGACTGTTATGTAGAAATGGGTTGCTAGACAAACTATATCTTCTTGATCTTATAAAAACAAAAAGGGTGAATTTTGGATGTTAAAATACTAGTGCATATAATTTTCCTTCCTGTGGGATCGCAAAGACTCCCACCAGCTGTGACCTTGGTGGCAGCTGTTTGTAAAACAGTAGAAAGATGTTTTGACTATGGGTGTTGTGGCACCCCAGCCAATCACCCCAGGGGGTGGTTGGCTTCTTGTCCAATTGCCTGGAAGTTAAAAGGGTATAAAAAGAGCTGTAAATTAATAAATAAAGGTTTCCTGGCATCTTGGTGAAGAAAATCGTCTCTGCCTCACTCTCTCTCCTCCTCTGGCAACTGGTGGATAAGCAACACACTAGAACATCAAAAGCCTCTGTAAGAGACAAACTATATACACACCCTGCCACACAGACAGACTGCAGTTAAGGATTACATACACAGAGAGGGTCACATTCCCCTGAATTTCTTTAGCATTGACACAAATCAGGTGAACATATTTCACATTCACTTATGAAAAACTTAATATCATTAAAATCCAAAAGTTTTAACAGCTAAGTATAGGCACATATTTCAGAATGTAGAAGGTTCAGAAATACTTCACGTATTTTCCATTAGCCTTTTCTCCATTTTCCCTTTCTCTGTATTAATTATTTCAGGGAAAGTTTGTTGAGAAAATATTGCTTTTAAAAGTAACGAATACAACCTGTTATATTTTGTTTTAAAAGGTGAATGTCTTCACCAAATACTTCCCTAAGGTTTGGTATTTAACTGAGGCTTCCTTTTTTTTTTTTTTCATTTCTTAGAAACTTGTGTTCACTCAGAGACCAGACCACCCATTCTCTTTATTTATGTCCTTTTATCTCTACTTGCCTGTGTCTCTAAATCTTGCACAGAGAAATCCAGAGCATTGTGGTTTCTCACAATGTTACTGTAAAAAGAGATAACTGCATCTCGAAATACATTTTATGAACACAAAGTCCATCCTTTATTCAACACATTACTGGAAAATGATATGCATATTATAGAAAAAAAAAACAAACCTACAAAAAAAAAACCCAAAACAACACAACCAAAAAATGCCAACACAACACCCAACCTTGAGGTTCATGAATTACAAAGGTTTTTTAGAACTTAGAAGTTTAGATGTGTAGTACATATATAGCTGTACAAGCTATACAGTATCGTTTGTGAATGAACAATTCCGCTCCCAGCCACAGCCAAAACTGTCCAGATTTATGTAGACCACACCCTAAAACAATCCAGAATGGATGTTTTCAGAATCATTGGCAGTATGTGGGAAGACTAAATGCCTGCCAGTCTGGATTTTTATTGATGTAAGGGTTGTAGCAATGTCTGATTGTGATAGCTAAAGGTATTTTGAAGTAAACTGGGTTAATCAATTTGTCTCCTTTGAAAATAGACTCTACAAAATGTGTCATGCACTAAAGAGCTACAGTTTTATGCATCATCTACACAGATGGACTGTTAACTGCTTGTGTGCACTTTGCTCTTCCAGTGAGTTCTGGAGTATGTTGGGTATGCCTTAGTGTTTAATTATTATTTAAATAATCTTAGTAGCATTTTAATCTAACCTGTCCTTTACTGAGAAAAGATCTCAAAAATGCTGATGTTTGTAAAAAGAAATGCTTTAAAATAATAGCCTGTGCCATTATAATTGTTGTATATTTGTAAGTCATACTTTTGTCTGAAATACAAGACTTGTGCATCAGAAACAAAGTGTAGTGGTCGACAGAATTGAGGAGATAAAGGTCCTCATAATATTTAAGTAACAGATACTCTCTCCTACAAGACATACGTTTCTAGCCAGAGACGATCCTGTAGTTTCTAGAAGTGAAAGGTCCAATCAAAATGGTTCCACGAAGAATTACATATGAAAATAAATATTTGTCTTGAAGATTAAATACTGTCCCTGACACTCTTTTTTGGATACCAGTTGCTCACTTTATGTGGATCCTTAGCCTTCCAAGCAGTTTTCACTTAAAATCAAAGTGACCTTAGGGGCTAAGACTTCAGAGGTGACATGATCCTCCCAGTAATGATGTGGATTATCAGGGATGAGTTCTGAATTTGCTTATTCATTAGAGATCTTGACGAACTCTTGAATTCAAATGCAGCTTGTAGATATTGTCATATAATCAACAATTAAATATAAAATGAGTGAATATAACTGAAAACACATAGTACTGAGTAGAAAGACTCAGTAACATACAGAATTAGTTTGCTTTTTCTCAACATTATGCACTATTTAATATGAAATTACTTTGCCTTATATTCAGGCAAACCAAAATATACTGAAGATAATAGCTATATGTATCGGTATGTCAATAGCATAGCATACCCTGTAACTTAATTTGAATGAATCCGATTTTGAAAAAATAATTAGATTCTATATATATCTGACATAATTTCATAATGGCAGATTCACATACGCTTAGCATGGAAATCTGTAGTCATTAGATAGATCTTAGAAATAACTAAGTTCTTAACATATATAAAATCTCTTCAAATACATTTTTAAAAAATTAGTATTAAAAATTACATTATCAACAGGAAATTTTAATATACTAAAATATTGAAGAATATTTTTTCACGCTAAAATAATGCTTGTCAAATCTGGTTTATGATTTTATAAAGAAGTTAACTGGTGCATTTATTGGAGTAGAAGAGAGAAGACTTCAGTAGTTTTATTCAATAACAAAGCAGAAGCTCCTTATTCTGCGCAACATCATCGGTTAGAAGGACTTACAGCCACAGCATACTATGCAGTAAAGAAATTCAGACATATAGCAGAAGATATAATGGAAACTATTTTGCCTGAGGGAAATTAAATTCACCATGGAATATGAGGAACAGGCCTACCATAACACTTTCATGAGTTGACATGCTCTGCCTATCAGCATTTGAACATTCTCATGAGACTTATATACCTGTCTCATCTGTCCCTCTTCTTTCCAATGCAAGGTGCACTTGTGCCCCATCTTCAGAACAGTGCAATCTTATTTCTTCCTTTCTGATGACCTATTCCATTTAGGATTTCTTTTCCAAGGTGACAACTCTAAACACTGGAAGATTTTTATTGTTAAACCTTTCTTTCCCCATTACTTCAGTCTTCCAATTGCTAAAGAAGCAACATTTTGTCAGAAGAAGCTTGTCACCAATTCCCAAAGTGAAAAATTCTTGATAGTGGGGATACAATGTTCCTGCTGGACTACTATTCCACTTCAATGCAAACCAGGGAAGACTACAAATCCCAAGTGGTGATACCCTCAACACTGTAAAGAAGTCTGATTAAAAATATAACTTCCCTGAATTAAGGAAAAATTCACCTCATGTTCCACAGTTTTTGGTTTGGCAATTGAACCAGGCAATTAAATGAATCCCTTCAAGTCACACTGCCTCTGAGTTGCCTGTTATAACTTTATTCTCCCTTTCCATCTTCTTATTCTACCTTGTGCCTTTGAAGATCTTTTAAATGCTTCATGGCAGAAACTGATACTGCTGTGAGACACAAGTTCTACTTACCTGACCTACTTAGTACAGACATTGTTAGTGAGTGTTGCTCCCTTGAAAGATCCAGCATTCAACAGCACTGAGAACTACCAAAGGAGATATATTTCCTTTCTTATAATAGATTCACATGTTCCTAACATGCATGGTATCTTACAGATGGTATGTGTGTCATGATTAATGCATTTTAAAAGGCACTTTTTTTTTTTTTTTTTCCAATGCAATCCTTGGGATGCAATTAAATAAAGCAAATACATATAAGACTAGTGTGGGAAGGCAATGCCTAAGCACTTTGTATGCCAGGGATGTGTTACCTATGGGTCCTTCTTTTCAAAATGCTTAGACCATAAATATAAGTGGTTTTGACAGGAAGTAAATAAATGCTCAATCCTGTCCTCTCTTTGACGTGAATGCCTCTTGTAGGGCTCAAATTGTTGTTGCAAATAAAGATAACTATGAATGCACAGAAGAAGAGATGAGTTCTAGAAACTGTTCTATATACAATTCTACAGGGAAAAAATCACAAAATTAACGTTGAATAACCTGTCTCAAAGTTATGAACATTTCTTCTTGAATATAGTAATAGTTTGATGTCTTTTGATTCTACTTTTCTTCCATTTGAGCTTGGGAGATTCTGTCCTGAACCCAATACATATAATTGTTAGTCATTTTATTTACACAGTCACTTTATTTACATTTGATTCTGAAAGGGGGGGGGGGGGAAATCTGTCAATGTTCTTTTTTTTGTATCCCATAGATTTTACTGACAAGGTATCAAATGTGCATTTCCTAAAAGTTAAAAACAGACAGAACATTTTTTTAAGATTGAGATAATAATGAGAATAGTTGGTAAAATCAGATAGGCTTTGGACAAACAAACAATTTATTTGGAGCTTTTATTAGCTGTTATCCAGACTGATAATATCATCACCCAAGAAACTTCATCTTATATTCATTGACTACTGTGGCTATGCCACCAGAGTAAGAAATCTCACAATGTTAGCCTTTAAGTTACAATTCAAGATATGGATTGGTGTTGAACAATTCAAGCTCTAATAGTATCTAGAAATAACAGTCCCTGGGTATCATCCCTCTGGCCCTCTGTCAGTTAACATCAGCATTTGCTATGCAGTGCCTGACACAGGCCCCTGGATTTATTGCTATGACCTTCCTGTCTCCTGGCTTACCTGCATTCTGTAGGTAGCATGGAAATAGGCAAGAACACAGATGGCCAAAGTTTTTTTTAAGATCGCTTTAGCAAGCACATGAAGCCTTATTTAACCCTTCAGAGGGCAGGGTGACAAAGACACTAAATGACTACAGGGACTGAGTGATGTTTCCCAGTGTCCTCGTCCAGGAGAAGGCCTGATTTGGAGGACATTTGCATTAACAACTAGGCTAAAGATCTCTAAATTCAATAACTGCTTTTCTGCTTGGGCGAAAGACAGAGGGAGAACAGCATCAGAAAAACTGTGAATAAAAAATAAATACACAATGCCAACATAATCTAGGTGCTAAATCAACAGATTTAAGTGAGAAACAAAATTATTCCAGCTCAACAGGCTGCTTCACATTTAAAAAACTAAAAGTCCACAACTAGTCCAATAAGCCCCAAATAAGTACTTCTCTAGTTGATCTGATTAACTCTAATGGATGAAAGAAAGGCTGCAAGGTCCAAAATTAGTCCTGCCCAGTTTTGCAAGCTTGTGATGCAGAAATCAGTTTTCTCTGGCTGAGTCAATTTCATGAGATAACTTTTGGCATTTTATTAGAACAGGAAACCAAGGGCTAAACTGAGTTCTTCTGAAGTTTTCTAAAAAGTCAATTTGGTTTTGAAACATGGAATTCATTATAATTATACAGTAGTTTTAATCCAAAATCTTAAAGGAATCCTCTATAATGCGTTCAGAAAAAGAGGAAGAAGTTACACTTCTGATGTGTTGTTCCTTCAGTGTAATACAAACACCTTGTTTTGTGTTATTCTTAGGCCATGTCTGGTATCTACTAGAAGATCAGACAAGTTATTAAGACATATGAAAAAACCCAGAGTGGTTATGTGGAAGATATTTATGCTATTGCATCATAATCTTTGATGATCCCAGCTGATCTCAGCCCCTCTTCCTCTGAGTTCATCTAGTCTCAGCTTGTTTTCAGCTGTGCTTCACACCACGTTCATTGGCTTTGAATTTTCTGACAGAGAAAATAGATCTGATGTATCTTTTCACCGCATAAACCTATTTTTCTTTATGTTAAATTCTTCTGTTTGCAGAGTGAAAAAGGGGGTGTCATTTTTCTTGCTGCTTCTTTTTCAGTTCAATAAATCATTAATTTGCAGATGAGATCAAAAGCTTCCTCAGCCTTCTGAAATAAATTAATAGGCACTGTTGAAACATCCATGAAATTGCATACTTTTTAACATGAATATAAAAAGAGCTCACTGCTTAAATATGGAGAAATCCCGATCTGCCACTTGCTTCAAAGTCACAAGTCTTGTTTTTAAAAGCTGAAGAACACAAAATGCTGCTCTATGGATGTAGTATTATGAACAACAGAACTGACAGTAGTGTCCGAGATTTATGGCACAAAATAAATCTGTTCATGTGAGAAATTACTTCAGAAATTATTGAATAACTGCATGACTAAACTTTTAAAGGGAGAAACAAAGGTTTCTGCATGAATCTTGCATTTTTGTTATAAGTAGGTGAACTTAATTGACTTTCCTGTTGATTGCCTCAACTGTAGAGCACACACCAGCTGAACTGGCCTTGACTTTTAAGGACACTTAGTCCCTTTTTAGATTGTCATGAAAGAAAATAGGTGACACAACCACATTTTAGCTGTGTGTGATTCAACTCATGTTATTTTAGATATTACTAGTGTACATGTTTATACCTCTGCTACTAACAGGAAGCTCAGTTCCTAATCAACAGAAATAAGAGAGACCTTTTAAGCTGCTGTTCATTTGCATTGCCTGTCTGTGCCCTTCAGCTATCTGCTATGCATGCAGACAGGTCTCTTAACTTGAGAGGACTGGCTACCATGCAGACAGCCCCACCAAAAGCTTTTAAGAGTAGCAGTAAGATTAACCAGTAAACCTTCCAGCTAGTCTCTCACAGTAGTGAGTTCAATATTAATCTAATCACCTGTTTCACAGCCACAGGTAATCATGTTTGTTAATATTCAGCTACCTGATAACACTACATAAAACTTTACAGAGTTTCTCTTAAGTAGTGTTATGTGTTGAAGTGAAAAATGCTATCTTACATTGAGTTATATCAGCAGATACACAGACTAGTTTTCAGATAAGGAAGGCCTGTCTTCAGGCTTCATGCACAAGAAGCAAATTCCAAGAAAAAAAAAAAAAAAAAAAGGAAAAAATAATTGCTCTGAGTTTAACTTAATTATGTGAAATTTGTATTTGTATTTTTGCATTCAGGTAAGCATTTGACAGTTTGTGAAGTGGTAGCTGAGTGCAGAGGAGGCCAAGAAACAATTACCTTTACACATGTTAGCAGGAGAACTGAGAAAATTCACAGTCAAAACAGCTTTCAGGGTCCCAAAACATGTATATATATGTAAAGTAGCCTTTGGTTACCACACTGGAGTTTGCTTTACATGTCAAACCTAGGTGCATTCTGTTGCCAAACTCAGCTCAGAGAAGGGAAAGTTCTAAAATTTTAAATTTAGTTAAAAACTTGTTAAATTTTTTAATAAATTTTAAATTCTCACTGAGGAGATGTTTGAACCTAGGCTCATGTTTTGCACAGTGACAATGGCAAAAGCATTAAGGCTTCAGCCTTAGCTTCTGACCAATGTAACGTGACCAAACATGAGACCTGCCTCCCAGCAAAGGCTGAATGTACGTATATAAGCAGACAGTAAAACAAATAGGATCTGCACCTTTAAAAACATCAGTGTGTCTAAAGAAATTAGATCAATTGCAAGTGGGATTTTTTCCAGGACAGTTTGACATTTCAATTAGACATGGATAATTTACTTTCCCAAATAATTAAGTACTTTCATGTATCTGACTCAAGAGTATTTGAAGTACACAGTTCCATCAGTGAAATGTGGTATTTATTTATTCTGAACTTTCTTATCATAAATAGGTAATGATTAGTGACCTCCTAAAATATATGTGTGAAAACTAAGAAAGCAAGAATATTCAGAAAGACAAAATTACATGCAAAACCATGCTCCTGCTCTAATCACTGCTAATTTTGAATAAACTGTACTAATAGCCTTTTCTGGTAAGCTTATGTGGAGGCATTATGAATAAGGAGGGTTGCCTGCCTCAAATCTCCATCATTCCTCTATCAGTCTGATGTTTTAACGTGTTTCAAGAGGCCTTTCTAGGTTTTCTGTTAATGGCTTAGTTCTCAATTTATTCTTGTAGAGAGCAAAGTGGTAAAGTTTTCCACAGAACTTCAATATCAGGATTCAGGATAAGCACTCATACAGATGCTTGCTTGCATATTACTGTTTCATACATGTTAGTATTTCAATGCTCAAATTTATATGAAAAGGAATTCAGTTTTCTGACAACAATAGTAACTGACTCTGGAAATACATATCTTTGCATAGTATTCCTCTGTTTATTTGCAAAAGCTTGATTTTTGAAAGTTCACAAATTAGAAATTCAGCCTTTGAAAATTACACATGCCAGGGAGATGAGAGATACAATAGATCACATTCTTCATACCTCAACAAGTATATTACTATGTGTGTTTTTAAGTATTGAAGAAGAACTTAATCACTTGGGAATACAATCATAAATACATAACTTTACAACAGAAATCATTAGAAGACAAACCAACTTCTGGGTAAGTATTATGACACAGCCACAATATTCCTCATTGATACAGGAATGGAAAAGCTTTTAAGAAATGTAATTACCACAGTACTGATCACATCTTTCTTGTCTTGATGAAATTTCTAAAATAATGGTCTTCAAGGCAATTCTTCTTTATAGAAAGACAGTCAGTGTCATCTGAAATGGATAACAGAGAAAACTAATAGCTTAGTTTTAATACAATAAATCAAAGAAAAATATCTCTACATCAGCATATTCAGCAGTAATGAATATTTGCCATATCTGAAGTTATTGGTAAGCTCAAATGCATATATCTTACTTGCATATCTAGGGTAATTGTCACTGAAAAATAAATCATACCAATGCTTTTATGATTGATTTTTTTTTCAAAGCTTTCAGATGAAGAAGAGGAATGGTGAGGAGCAAAATGTGATCTTAGAAATGATCAAGAGTATCTGGCCTAGAAATTCTTTGATGCGGTACTTGAGAGACTGTGTGGAAATACATATTATCAAGTGTCTGCTTCTCCTTCGGAAAAAAAATAAAAAGATATCATACAATGAAATATTCAACTGATGAGACAAGTCCCCAAATGTACCACATTGAGATTTGGATAGTATCAAATCAAATGCATTGAAGTTCCAAATTTGTCATACATCTGTCTAGAACTGGTAATAAGTTACCTCCCTTCAACAATATGAATCTTATAACTGATTGTCCATGATGTATTTTCAAAGCTATGCAGTAAAGTAAAACACTGGTAAGAATTCCAAGGTTTTTTAATACTTGCTTCATTTTAATACTGTATTTATTACTTTTTTAAAAAAACTTTTTATACTATTCTTCATTTTCAGTTAAGTCACCTTTCATGTTCCTTTATTAGTAGGAACAAAGGCAATGAATCTGCCTCCGGCTGTCCAGTGAGGATACTGTAAAGCTTACATTGTCAGAGACAGCATCTCATTAATGGTGTAACTACATTTTTATGGCTTGTCTGACTTTAAGATTAAGGCTTGCAGACAAAGTCCAAGGATGCCTATTCAGTCAGTAGCATCCCTATGCTCAGTAAGTGGAGGAATGACTGCATCTTTGAGGTGAAGTGTCAACTGAGTTAACTTTTGTCATAGGGGAGACAACACTTCAAAATCTCTACAGAGGGATTATAGTTCCTATATAACCCATGATACATGAGCTGGGTATCTGGAAGGAAGCAATGACAGGCAGTCAAGACTACATACACAGCTTTGTGGAAAACCACTTAGTGCACAAATTTGTGCATCTTGTAATAAAACAATGTCTTGTCTCGGAGTGTGAGATTGGCTCATTGCACTAAAGCTCCCCATTTTGGACAACAATAAGGTGTATATAGAAGGCAAAGCAAAGAATGAGTAAAAGAATGAGGCAAATACTCAGGAAAATAGAATTCCAATGAAATTGAAGATTATTTCTGTCTCATTACATTGCATAGGTTGTAGAAAAAGGATTCATCTCACCTGCTCATCAACATCTGGACTGTAGGACTTCCTTCACAGTTCAACTAGTTAGTTAAGTATCTTTTATATGTGGAAAGATACATACATCTCTGGGGAATTTGTCTTATCCTAGAGGGTAGACCCTTAACTGGATCTGATGAATCATGTCCTGAAAATACCTTTTTTTTTTTCCCCTCACAATACGGATACTTGGTTCAGACATAGCATCCACATTTCAGCACGACAAAACCCACTGAAGATGTTCAGTCTCAGAGCATTGATATGCATAAGACTAGAAGATAGTCTAAGTCACCAGGCTGCAAGACCTCCAATGAAGCATCTACTACTGAGATTTTGCAGCGCAATATTGAGAGATTTCACTTTAGCCTGAAAATAAATTATGATACAAAATAACTGACAAGTAAGTCAATGGTTGACAGTTCCCAAACAATTTGTTGAATTATTTTTGTTTAAACACTAAAGGCATAGCTGTAGACTATTAATATAAAGGATGTAGACCTACACATCTGAAGAATCATCAAGGATCCCTCCTATAGACAAGGGAGAGAAATAAATTTTTATGGCATGGTGTTTTTTTTCTTCTTCTAATATTAGCTACTGAAATAGTACTGAAATTTGACCTAGAAAATTGTTACTTTCCTTTCAAGACTGGGTAAGGAATAAAGTGTCTCCAAATCATGAACACTAGTAGATCAGTAGCTGCCATATGCACAATACTCTCCACTGTCACGGCCTGTGACCCTGTGAGTGATGCCTGAAATTATTACAGTTCTTAATTGCTTGTTTACTCATCTATCATATTCTGTCTTCTCTTCTACATTGTCTGAAATGTTCCTTGCTTAAAATGGGAGCATATGGGAACTTCCAATGTTATTTTTTGCAGTATTGAAATGTAGGGAAAATGCCAACAGAAAACTTGGGAAGTGCTGTCCTTTAGGTCCTCAAGTACTGGGACAGGTCTATAGCTTTCTGAGATTTTTAATTGATGAAGGATTAATTTCAGTGATGATCAATTCCAGAAATTATCAATTTCAGATCAAGTATAAAATGTAACATTTCAGTATTAACATTCTCCTGGGTTAAGAATATTTTTTCACACACAATTCTAATTATCTGTGTTATTTATGATAATTACTCTAAATTTAGAATTTGATTGCCAAAGATATATTGCTTATTTTCTTTCTTCTTATCCCTTGCATGTATTCTGCTAAGCCACTTTTGGCATATATATGATTATAGATGTCTCCTGCTCACTTAAAATGATGTTGCTCTTCCATAACCTGTGAAAAAAAGAATCTTCCTGAATAGTAAAACTTAAAAGGCAGTATATTTTTGTCCTGGTTTAGACAGGTATTATCTTAAATTTAGAAATGCAACACCAGAAGGCTTGTAAGGAGACGAGAATTTTATTAAAGAATATCTATCATCTATCTATCTAGATATAGATATTTGTATAGAATGCAAACTGCAATGTGAAACAGTAAATGTTGAGCAGCAGAATACAACAGAACAGAAAAACAGTCTAAATTTGTGGTGGTCCTTCCCTTCAATGACCAGCAGGAGGGCACCGGGAAAAATGTTGGGAGAAAAGGGGCAGCAGCATGCAACAGCTCCGAACAGGAAAAGAAGGAGGTGACCACTGGCGCCCCAGTCCCCTCCACAGGGCGCTGGGAAATGGGGTTTAGGGGAAATGTCAGACAAACCAAACACAGCTGGCAGGGGGTGCTCTGAAGAATCATGGCAACGAGATGGTCAGAGAAATTCAGGCCGAGGCGACGAAATAAGGTTCGGACCCAGGTTCTCCTAGATTGTATTTCATATTAGTAGAAAGAGGCAGGGATCTGCTGCAAGTCACTGCAAAATTAGATTTCTTGTATATGGTATTTGTGGTCTGGTTAAAATGTCATTTTCTTTCTTGGTATGATTCATCTGTCCCTACTGTTTATTATTCACCACATTGCTCACTGTATGGATTACTTTGTTCCTCAAATTTAAAAAAGAAAAATGCCTTCAAAGTTGTTTCACAGTTTATTTATGAAAACTTTGTGTCTGGCCATAAAATGTGAATATCTGTGGGAAGAACTAGATCATTCTTCACAGCCTGAGCATGTTTTTTTTCTTCAGCTGCCATGTTATCTATCACCCTGGGTTCAGGGAGAGACTGTGAGGAGTAAGTTCTAAAGGCAGGTGTTTTCTAGATCTGGATGATCAAATAAGCAGGCTGAAAAGCATGACTTCTGCCATATCCCTCAGCAAAAAGATAAAATAAGGAGCAAAAATAGCAGGCTGTATCAGACTTCAGGCTACTCTAGAGAACAGATCCTGATATGCTTTCCTTGATAGCAAATATGACTTAAGAAGTTATCAACCATCTTCTCTGGCTACAGATGCATGCCAAACAACAATAAAAGGGGCAAAGCAAGACTTTCTGGCCCCATTTTGTTTTGGTTTTATTTTTAATGGGAAGACGGAATAATGGACATAGCAGGGGAAAAAAAATAAATAAAAGAGAAAAATTGTTTATTACTTGCCAAAGAATCTACTAATACAATTTGACCAAATGGGCTTTGAAGATGAACTCAAATTGGTGAGGTGTGTTTGCCTTTAGTAATTATAACTTGCTTTTTATTCTCGGACAAGTTAACATATGTGAAATCTATTATAATGAAGTTTTCAACCATATGTAAACAGGACTAAAAGTAAATGAAAATCTCACCTGTTTATTGCATAAACTGCACAGATTGCAGTTAAATGTTAATAAAATGTTCAATGAATTGCATTGTAATAAATTGTTAAAAAAATGCATACAATTTTCAGCTGAGATGCAACCTTTGACAATGACTTTGCCTCCAGTTTTCTTGATCTGCAAGTCTACTGCAATATTTCAAAGTTTCCAACCTTAGAAAACAAACTTCAGGCACATTGTAAGGATCACAGGAAAGAGAATAAATATGAAGGTTTTTCTTTGTCAGCAACCTTCTACACTGAACAAGGAGGTCTTTGATCAAAGATGAACCATACGGAAAACAGCAGATGGTTTTAAATCCCTCACTTTTCTTCTGTCATTGGGGTTTATCTAATGGTAAGCAGAGACTGCTCAAAGAATGCATAGTGCTGGATTACTTTGGGTTGTCTGCAGTTCTTATAGGGTCACCTTAAGAGCCCGAATTATTTACTGGTTTTGTCTGGAATGGAGTTAAATTTCAATAGTGCTCCTTATATTAGGCTATGTTCTGGATGTGTGATGAGTGCAGTGTAGATGGCAGGGGAATGTTTCAGTCATTGCTGAGAAGTGCTTGCACAATTGAGGTATTTTCTGGTTCCCATGCTGCCCTGATGGCAGGTGGGCTGAAAGTGAATGGGAGGCTGATGTGGAGCACAGCTGATTCAGACCTTGTCTGACTGAATGGATATCCCATACCATAGCACATAGCACCATAACACTCAGGAATAAAAGTTGGGGGAATTAGAAGGAAGTCGGAAGTGGAGACGGAGCCCATCTTTCCTGTAGATGGTGGAACATGCAATGCTCCTTATGAAGCAACAGTATCAAATTTAGACCTGCTTCTGTGACCCTGGAATAATGCAAACAGCTTTACAGATTCTAACACTGTCACCATGATAGAGAGAAGGATGAGCCCCATTCAGATTGCAGATAGCTCAGTTCTGATCACTGACCATTTTTTTGGATGCCAAAAGTCTCTTGATGAAAATTTTTTGTAAGCACAGCGTTTCTCATATGTCTTGTATACTCAGCTTCTAAATAAGATGGGAAAAAAAATTACAGTAACAACTTTTTGTTGGTAGTTTATTTCATTTTAGTTCTTTGATCACTGTGGTACAAGGAAATATAGAGAATGTGGAGATCTGCAACACTGAAGAAACCAATCATTAGAAGAACAGTATTAGATCTTCAAAATAATGACTGGTTTATGCTTGCATGGCAACTTATAAGTAGAAAGTTCTCTTGAAGAGAAACTTCTCAGTAACTCACAAATTGAAGGACTGCTGGAAGAGCGGAAGAGTTTTTAATATTAACTAAATACCTGCTTTAAAAATTGTCTACTTTAAAGAAATATATGTTGATACTTGTCTTTTCTTCTGTAAAGTGTAAGCATGAATAAATAATAATGAATAATGAGTAAATAATTTTTCCTGAAGTAACTGAAGAATTCATTGAATCTCATGCTGTAAATCAGGTTTTAGTCTCATTTCATGATACAAGTAACTGTAAAAGTAATTGTAAAATGTTATTTTGATAAATTATTCTGTAAATGATACAACAGTAGTCAACTCTATTATTTAGCTAGATTCAGCACTTGCTAAGAGGTATTTTAATAGCCAGTCACAGTGTCTTCTCTCATATGAACATATTCCTCCTTCAATGAGCATGGACATGCATTCAATATACACAAAGTATATATTAATTAATTGTATCAATTAAAATACAGCTAGATTGATTCTTAGATGCCACCTTGTGGAAAATCAATGAAATTTTCTTCTCCAACAGCTGATACTACTAATTTTAAATTCACAAAGAAGTATTGGGAGTTACAAAAACAGCTATTAAAAAGGAGGATACCATACTGCTTCCACAATATATAGCTGCTGATAGTACATTTACATAGCATCTGTTTTCCACGACAGAAAATTAAATGGAAAAAATAGTGCATAATTCTGTCTGAGGCTTCCTATAGTAAGTTTTTACTATCAAAGACTTTAGAACTTTGTATTTCAAACACTGTTTAAAATATTACTTGGGACAATATCGATAGTATTGTTTCTCACATGGTTAATCACAAGCATCCTTGATATCATCCCAGCCAAAGGTTAAGAAGATAATTGCTAAGGTAATAGAATGAGCATCTTAAAGGTAATTTTAAAAAAAACTAAGGCAAGTATTTGGAGTATCATAGCAATGCCTCAAGCTGAAAATTGAAAATACAGTACTACCATGTCAACTAGAATGACTAGCAAGTTCTTGGATTATACCACAGATGCCTTCAATAAAATTAATGGAATCTTTCTGTGATAAATCACAAGAATTTACTGGTTCAAATAGTGTTAAATCCTGTCTGTTTTTCCATCTAACTTCCAAACTAAAACTGCACTATTTCTCCTAACACATAAGTTGGGTTTTTTTCCAAATTACATATATTTTAAAGATTTTGTTCATGCTTTATGTAAATAGTACTAAGTAAAAAAAATATGGTAAATTAAGGGTGATTTTTTTATTTCTTCACAAAAAAAATAACTATGGAGTGAAACACATCTGTTGTGTATGTAATTTCAAACATTTCTTAGTATGCTCAGAGAAAATATTTGAATGCCCCCATGACCACTCCTGTTTCTGGAGATGGGGTATGGTTTTTCCATGGAGATGTGGTTTTTTCCACTTGAATTTTTCATAACAGTACATTGCCAAAAATATTCCAGTCTCCCAAGGACTCTAATGAAAGGTTGTGTGAAGGTTAATGGATTATATTGAAAATCCATTGTGCTCAAATGTGAAAGAAGGGGGTGTGGTTTTTGTCTTTTAATTTCTTCACGTCTTTTATTCTCTCCAAAGCAAATGGCTCACTAATGCATTTAGAGAACTCTCCTGTTGAAAACAGCTGTAGCTCTAGCTGTGAAACAGCACAACCTACTCAATACAACAGCAGTCCTTCTCCCACCTCCAACACCTACCTCCCTTTCCTTCCCAGAGAGACTGTATCATCCATCTGTCTGCACACAGGAGCCTGAAAGAGTTGAGGACCCTTTTTATTCTGTCCTACCTAACTAGAAAGGCAAATAATAATCTACAGGCTCCCCATAAGTATAAAAGTGCAGAAGAACAGAAGACTTCAGTTTACTTGAGTTTCTTAGCACAGACAGGAAAAAGCCAAACCTCCTACAAGTCAGGAGGACTTCTGATGAAATCGTAGAATCATAGAACCATAGAATGTTACGGGGTTGGAAGGGACCTAGAAATATCATCTAGTCCAACTACCCAGCCAGAGCAGGATCACCTAGACCAAGTCACCCAGGAACAGATCCAGGCAGGTCTTGAGTGTCTCCAGAGAAGGAGAC